>QODF01000098.1:832509-855817 GCA_024372805.1 Oostethus manadensis | reverse complement strand
GGTGTGTGATCTGCAATGTTCAAAGGATCAATACAGTCGATTTTGTTAATGCAATCAGTTTTGATTTTTGTATTTGCACACACACTTTCTACAATGCATTTGGCTTTAACAAATCAAGTTATATTTGGAGACCTAACTTGGGTTGTAAGGACATAAAATTGCTTTCAAGTTACATAATAAATTTAATTTATGTTAGCATACAAAAATCAAGTGAAATTGCATTGGAAAAACGGGTAACCTTAACATGATAAAATCACTTTCATATTGCTCAATTAAAATGTGTTCAGTCAACTTCATTTTTTTAAATAATCAAAACATAATTGAAATATTTTGGTTTGACACGTAATAATTAATTGATTAGAAGGATGAAATGTTGTCAAACATTCTCATTCTAATCATGTGGGACCGATGTACGCATTAAAATCAAGTAAATCCAATGGATTTTTTTTTTCAGTGATAGAGGAAGACCAAAGAGGAGGTTTATGGATGTAGTGAAAGAGGACATGAAGGTAGTTGGCGCAAGAGAAGAGGATACAGAAGACAAGAGTTAGATGGAGGCAATTGATTCGCTGTGGCGACCCCTGAAGGGATAAACCCTTCAGGAAAAGAAGAATCATTCTTTCATAAGACATTATTATTGTATTTTTATATATTCTATGATTCACATAATTTGGTAATTTATGTAAAAATAATTACTAATGTAAAAAAAATGATATCAAATGTTTACAAGTAAATTGATTTATTTAAATCCTCAATGAACAGCCTCTAAAAAAAAAAAGTAATAATACAATAAAATACAAGACTACTCTCAATAGAAAATGCCTGCATGGAACTCTATACAATCAAACAACACAAACTAAATGAAAAAGTGCTAAACAAAATGATTGTGATTTTACTGAAGATTGGCATTCAAAAACTCCTCCTCCGTGTTTAAACCCGCCCTTATTGTGTCACAGTTTGACAGAAAATGATGTGTCGCAATAGTGATGCGTCGGTAACGAGTCGGTTTAAAGAGCGCCCTCTTTGAAATAAACGACAGCACCCGGTTCGAGTCGTTGAAAGCCAATTGAGAATCGATTCGTTTTTCCCGTGCCTTTTTTCGGTGAAACTGCGACGCAATAGAGGCGGGCTTAAACACACAGCATGAATGTTTTGAATGTCGATCTTCAGTAAAGACACAACTGTTACTTGAATGCTGCTTTTCTTTTTGGTTTGCACTTTTTAGTTTGTTTTGTAATGTTATGTTAATAAAAATGTAAATTTTATTTTAATAAATCAATTTAATAATACACATTTTATATCTTTTTTTACATTAGTAATAATTTTTACAAAATACACATCATTTGGTAATAAATTAAAAAACATTTTTTCAAATCTGATTTTTGTGATCGGAGTAAGCTGGGATAAGCTCCAGCATACCCGCGACCATAATGAGGATAAGCGGTATAGAAAATGGATGGATGGAGCCAAAAGAACCGCGTTTCTAAAAAGAGCCGAAATTTGCATCACTATTATCGGATGTTGGAATGAACAATAGAAGCCGGCTCGTGCCGTTGGGAGCCAATGGGGAGCTGATTACGTATTTTCACTGTCATTTTAACAGTAAACATTTGATATCACCTATTTTGTTTAACATTGGTAATTCTTTTTTAGGCAATATTAATTTAATACAAATCTGTAGAGACACTCGGGAGACACTCTTTTCCATGTGCCGAGCCAAAAGATTCAACTCTCTAAAAAGAGCCGAAATTTCCATCCGTACAACACGCCCCAAATGGTGAGCGTGCAGCCAGGAGCCCTAACCACCCTCTGTAACTGCGTTTTACTCCGAATTAAAACGTTCAATTAACTTAATAAAGATTACAACTAAAAATACAAATGACATGTCAACTGTTCACTTTCTGTGGACAGTTGTGAAAATAATCTTGCCCTCTCAACACACGTTATCCCTCGCAAAAATATGTTCTTCTCGTTGTATAATATCTTACCTTGCTTATGTTGTACCTGGTTGAGCAGTGACAACGTTGTAAAGAGGATGTATAGTTTAATGTAGTGTTTTTTTTTTATCGTAAAGAAAATTAAAAACACAACAACAATTGTCGACATCTTGGCTTCCGTACCGGAAGAGGAGGGCGGGACTAACTCGTGTGTGTGTGTGTGTGGATTGCGCCAGTCACGTGACCAGCCAGAAGCGCCGACCCATTGGTTGAATTCATTTCCGGGTCCCGGTGCCGGAAAGACGCGGGCTCTTTCAAGTTGGACTTCCTCGCGGAGCAGCCGGTCGTTGGCTGTAAAACGCGGGAGTTTGGGGGACGTTTGAAACATGGACTGTATGGATTTCCCGAAAACCTTCCCCAATTCGCCGACGAAAACACAAGGGCAAATCCAGGTAGGTTTTTGTCGTAATAACGCGTAATAACGGCAAGTGGACGTGCACGGCCGAGGTTCTAATCGGCAGAACTACTTCTCTGTGTCGCAGGTCATCTTTGGGCCGATGTTTTCGGGCAAAAGGTACGTCACACGAGTAATGACCACCTCGCTTCCTGAACAGTTATGTCGAAAGGGTCTGGAATGGCGCTGGAAGCACAGCTACCCTAGCTAGCTAGCTAGCAGCGTATCCCGCCAATTCCCGCTTTCTTACAAACGCTGAAAAAGAAGAAATACTTACAATTGTAAAAAAAAACAAAAGATTGTGAAAGGTTAGATATGCCAGTTGTAAAAAAACCCCCACACAATTGGATCTGTCGTTGAACCTTTGCGCAAATATTTGTAACTGGAATTTTTCCAAAAATTTACAATGAAAGCGGCTAAAGTTGCACCCCTTTACAAAAATGGAGACAAACAGGATTTTTCCAACTACGGGCCAGTTTCCTTGCTTCCGCAACTATCAAAAATCTTAGAAAAGGTATTTGCAATTAGACTTAAAAAATTCACGCAAAAAGAAAATATTTGAAATAACTGTCAGAATGGTTTTAGGGCAAACCGTTCCACGGCGATGGGCTATAATGGAACTAACTGAAAATATAGCAAGAGAAAAAAATTGACAGTCAAAACATTCTTGCAGGCATTTTCTTTGACTTCCAAAAAGCTTTTGATGTAATAAATCACTCAAGATTATTCTGGAAACTTGAAAAATATGGAATAAGAGGATTGGCTGAAAAATGGATGAAAAACTATTTAGAGAACGGAAAACAGTATGTTCAGATACACCACACCAAGTCAGACCTTTGCGACATCAGTTGCGGGGTGCCACAGGGCTCGATACTTGGACCAATTTTATTCATATTACCACATGAACGACTTTCCAAAAGCCTCCGATGTGCTTCAGAGTGTTGTGTTCGCCAATGACGCGGCGTTAATTCGATTCAGCAAAAACTATGCAAGACGTGGAACATACAGTGAGAACAAGGAGCTTAAAAAAATACAACTTTGGTTTGACCAAAATAAATAACACCTAATGTTAAAAAAACTATTTTATATTCAATGATAGGAAGAAAAATATTGATATATCCCTAAAGATAGATGGGATGGACATAGAAAGAGTAAAAGAAACGACATTTCTGGGAGTCGTCATTGATGAGCACCTGAGCTGGAAATCACATTTAAATTATACAAAGTTGCCAAATCTGTTGCTGTTTTAAATTGAAAGTAAAATTCTTTCTGACTCACTCAGCTCTGCTCAATTTATACAACACAGCGATTCTGCCATATTTAACATACTGCGTAGACATTTGGGGATCAACCAGTAAAACCTTCACCTTTACCAAAAAAAGCCACGAAAGCCATAAAATAACAAACGATATAGAGAGCCATCAAACCCGATGTTTATTACATGTAAGACTTTAAAATTTGATGATATAGTTGAGCAAAAGATTCTTCGGGTTTTGTACAAAGCTAATAAAAATGTGTTGCCAGCAAACATTCAGGAAGGTTTTGAAAAACGACTTAGTCATTAGCATCTGAAAGGAAAAGATATTTTCAAAAAACTCCGGTTCAGGACCAGAGCAATGGAAGAGACTGTCACAGTAAAAGGAATTCCTCCATGGAACAAGCTTCAGGAAGAAATAAAAAGAACGATCCTGTTGTCCAAGAAATTCATAAAAGCTGCAATAATGAAGAAGTATGAACAGTTAGAAGCTTCATAAAGTGTAAAGTTTCAGCCAAATGTTAGCAATGTAAGTTGGGAAATCTGAAAGACTGGAAAAATGTTAAAAATGTGCATTTATGTGTAACTAAATTGAGGATATTAAATGTATAAAAATGATATACAACTGAACTGTTAGATGATTGTTCATTTAAAAGGGGCAGATATTACAAGACTGTTCTTCTTTCTGCTCCTTTTCATTCATTTATTGTGTTGAGTTTATTGTAGTTGTTTGGAATGACTTGTTTTGATTTTGAATGAAATAAATTTAATTAAACATTTTTTAAAAATACGTCAAATGACCTACGGCCTGCTGCATATTTCTCATGATTGAAACGGCTGGAATGGAACAGAGACGTGATCACGGCAGTAACTTTAAGTTGGATTTTGCAGCACTGAATTAATGCGGAGGGTGCGCCGTTTCCAAATAGCCCAGTACCGCTGCTTGGTGGTGAAATACGCCAAAGATACGCGATACTCTGACACGGGCATGTCCACGCATGACAGGTAAGTTTCCTGCAAGCATACACTAGTTTTTATGTGTGTGCATGCGTACGTTTAGCTGTGCAAATGCACCATCAACTGAGCCCGACCTATGGTGTGTGTTTTTTTTCACCCAACAATTGCATTTAATGTTCAGATGCATCACGAGTGTCCCATCTTTCAGGAACACAATGGAGGCCATGCCTGCAAACTGCCTCCGAGACCTGCACCCACGGACGCTGGAAGCCTGCGTGATTGGAATTGATGAAGGGCAGTTTGTAAGTGCATATTTTTCCCCCTCCAATCGTTAAGTAAGGCTGGGGAATCGCTCACCGACGTCCGGCTGTAGTTCCCAGATATAGTGGAGTTTTGTGAGGAGATGGCCAACGCTGGCAAGACGGTTATCGTTGCCGCCTTGGATGGGACCTTCCAGAGAAAGGTGACTCTCGTCTGGGGCCGATAGGGATGGGTTGGGAATGTGTTTTGACGCATAAAAGAAGACATCTTTGCTCAGCATGCACATTATCCCTCCACCAGGACACCACTGTTCCGTCCCGCTAATGCGATTATCCTTCACACTGGTGCTCTGTTGCAGCCGTTCGGGAACATCCTGAACCTTGTCCCGCTGGCGGAAAGCGTGGTGAAGCTTCACGCCGTCTGCATGCAATGTTACAAAGAGGCTGCCTACACGAAGAGGATCGGAGCCGAGCAGGAGGTGAGGTATCGGTAGGGCCCTGTGCCAAGCGTTTTTAGAATTCCGTTTTTTACTGTAGTGTTCAAAATAACAGCAGTGCAATGCGACGAACCAGATGAATCCCTGTTATTAGTGTATTTTTATTGCTACATGGCAACAAAAAGTTACCAGTAGGTGCAGTAGATTCTCAGAAAGCAAAAAAGACAATTAGTTGAAAGGTTCAAAATAATAGCAGTGTCTGCCATTGGATTTACAAACTTAAAACTATTTTGTACAAACCTTTTTGCTCCTAGGATTTGGCAATCCTGTGAATCTAAACTAATATTTACTTTTTTTATAACTGCTTCACATCTGTGTGGCATGGAGTCAACCAACTTGTGGCACCTTTCAGCTGTTATTCCCCTCCAACTTTCTTTCACAACATTCCACGGTCCAAGAATGTTTCCTGGTTTTGTTAGAGAAACAGCATTTTTGATGTCACTCCACAAGTTCTCCATTGAGCCGTCCGCCAGGGAATTACTTCCCCACGCGATTGTTCCTTCTCCTCACGGTGATAGCGTCTCGTTTACACAATATACATTTCCACGAGCTTCCGGTAAATTCCCTTTTTAGTGGCCGATTCTGCGGTTCCGTTAACTGCGTTGAACAGTGGAACCCGCTTGCGTTGGCAAACTACGTACGAAAGCTTCACTGTCATTGTAGTCCAGGCATACAAAAAAAATGGCCGCAGTAATTGTTATATAAGAGCATAAAATGTCCCGGAAAGACAAGAATCTAAATAAAAATATGCACAAATGGAGGAAAGCCATGTCTTCTACCATAAATCCTTTATAATTGGCCATTTTCCGTATATCTTTAATAAGGAAATGTGCGAGCAATGGCTCATCCAATCATCACGCAGAAGCCGAGCGTCCGGGCCAGCCCACACTGCCCCCCAGACCCCCCAGAGAGGCTGAGCGCCCAATGGGCGGGAGAAAGCCCAGTATTTAGCCAATGACTCTCCTGTTTCTCACAGTGGTACAACCCGCTCTACGCTTCCCCGTGGAAGTCAATAGACAGTCAGCGTCCGACTGTGTAAGAGCCATGGCACCGAGGACGAATGAGGAGGAAGTGGTGTCAGTTACCTCGGATAAGTAGCTGATTCGGAACATAAGATGTAGGCATTCCAGCGCATATTTAATCAGTGAAATGTACACACAGCACTACATGTTTCACCGCTTTTTTTCCCAGTCAAAAGATCTAACAACACGGTATCGTTTGTACGTTGCACAGAATCGTATCGAAGATTCGAATCGTCTATCATAGAGATTCACATCCCTAGCATGTGGCAGAGCTCTGATTTCAGATCAACATTTGTGCTAAAAGTACTTTATTAGATTAGATTCCGGTCCAAAACCCTGCCCTTCTCTCCTCAACTGCCATTGTTCGATGGTGCGTTCAAGGACTGTCGAGCAAAGTGCGAAATCTCACCGCTCGATGGAAAAAGTGACGCATAGAGACATTTTCGACTGTGGAATATTTAACCTGGACTTGTCTGTTCCGTAGGTGGAAGTGATCGGCGGGGCGGACAAATATCAGGCCGTTTGTCGAAAGTGTTACGAGGGTCCGATGGCCGCCGAAGAGAACCGACCACCTCCTCTCCGGGATGAAACTCCCCAACACGCACTTCATGGAAAAGGTGTGGCCTCCACAATTCCCAGGAAGCTTTTTTCACCTCTCCACCTCTGAAGAAAGGCTTGCTAAACGATGGAGACTGGTAATGGCAGAATCTTGTTTTTTTCTGACACAATTAGTAATTAGTATGAATGGTATAAATAGTCCACGGATGGAGGGATTTGATTTTTAACGCTGATTAGTCGGGGTGTCACAAGACATGACTTAAATGACTTGAACTTTACTTCTAAGAAAAGTGCAATGGAAAAGCTATATGACAATCTATTGCAATCTAGTAACTACATTTCTACCGTGTTACCTCATGAGGACACCCTCTTCTGCACTCTGCGTGTATGCTGGCTGCCCCGTCTTCACCCACCGAGACAAACGGCTTACCAAACGGCTCGCTCTGTTCATGCCGTTGTTTTATGGAACAAACGGTCCAAGCTGCTGAAACCGATGCACAGAGTGAATCCTTTTTCTGCCTGTTTGGAGGCGTTCGCACTGTTTATCTTGCAAGATCTTGTGACACCCCTACTACTAACAGTAGTGTTCCAATTAATAGCAGCGCAATCTGACTCACCAGATGAATCACCGTTAATAGTGTATTGTTATTGCTACATGGCAAACAAGTTACCAGTAGGTGCAGTAGATTCTCAGAAAGCAATCAAGAGCCAGCTTTCATGATATGCACGCTCTTAAGGCTGTGCAAATTGGCAATTAGTTGGGGTGTGTTCAAAAAATAGCAGTTTGACAAACTCTAAATTGGGCTTGGGCTGGCCACTTCATAAGATTAATTTTGTTGGTTTGGAACCAAGATTTTGCTAGTTTGCTGGTCACTGTCTTGTTGAAACAGCCATTTCAAGGGCATGTCCTCTTCAGCATAAGGCAACATGACCTTTGGAGGATTCTGACATATGCAAACTGATCCATGATCTCTGCTATGGGATAAATAGGCCCAACACCATAGTATGCTTCACTGTGTTTTGTGGCTTGAATTCAGAGTTTGGGGGTCGTCTCACAAACTGCCTGCGGCCCTTGGAACCAAAAGGAACAATTTTACTCTCATCACACAGACGTCTTCTGTCACAGTACTTACAGGTAACTCCATACTGTCTTTGATCATCCTGGAGCTGATCATTGGCCATATGAATGCTGGCTCATGTTTTTTTCCTGAGAATCTACTGCACCTACTGGTAACTTTTTTGCCATGCAGCAACAAAAATATACTAACAGCGATTCATCTGGTGAGTCACATTGGACTGCTCTTATTTTGAACACTACTCTTATTGTCTCTTCTAGTCGCATCCATCCCTTGTGCATAAAACTTTAGAGTGAATAAAATCTGAATCCAGTCAGTATTCTCAAACCACCTGGATGATGATGATGATGATTATTATTATTGAATGAATATTGTACAGTAAAAAGATTGAAAGAAAATGCGTTGTTAATGCATCAAAAGTTCGATGTTTCCTGTTACGGATGCTTTCATAATTAAGGAAAGTTTATTGCGAGGGCGGCATTCCACACGGTGTCTTTTTGTGCATCACTGTACACTGAAAGACTGTCACATCACATCTTCTTTATGGAGAAATAAAGTTTTTGTTTTTTAATACCACATTTACAATACTACGAGCTTTTACTCGTAAATGTCAATTTCATTCTTCTAATATAATTTTTTTTTTCTTGTAAATGTTTGACTTTATTGTAGTGAATTTCCGTTTTTTCTCGTAAAGTTTTTTTTAAAAAAAAACGTGCCATATTAAATATAATACAAATATATAAAAATTGCAATATTACGAAACAAAAGTTGTAATAAGTTTTTTCTTCTAAATGTAATATTACTATATTCAATTTGTAAATTTACTAGAATAGTCCTACATGTAGGAGAAAAAAAAACTAAAATGTTGTAAATTTCACTTTAGTTTTTTTCTCATAAATGTCAAATTTAACATTCTTGTTAATTTACGACTTTACTCTCAAATGTACGTCTTCACTACGTAATATTGCATGTTTTTTCTTGTAACTTTATTCACGTAATGTTACCACTATATCTGAGTTTTACCCGTAAATGAACTATTGTACTTTTACAAGAATAAAGTTGTACAAAGTTATGAGAATAAAGTCGTAAATGTATGACTTAACTTAACCTTAATATTGTAATTTTACAATATTTTTCTCATACATTTACTACTTTATTCTTACCATTTATTTGTACAACTTTTATTCTCGTAATATTAGATTTACGTGAAAAAACTAATTAT
The DNA here is from genome assembly GCA_024372805.1 of Oostethus manadensis. Classification (NCBI taxonomy): domain Eukaryota; kingdom Metazoa; phylum Chordata; class Actinopteri; order Syngnathiformes; family Syngnathidae; genus Oostethus; species Oostethus manadensis. The sequence goes on along the minus strand of QODF01000098.1, from coordinate 846,579 downwards.
ATTACGAAAATAAAGTTGTAATATTACAAGAATAAACTTATGAGAAAAAACTCATATTATGACAATAACATTGTAAGTTAGAATAAAGTAGAAAAACAGAAAAAAAACATGTTTACAACTTCTGAAATTTACAAATGAAGTTGTTAATGAACAAGAATTTTTTTTTTAATTTTCTTAAATTTTTTTCTCGTAAATTTACTTTATTCCGGAAATATTTAGTTTTTTCTTGTCAATGTCAAATCAGCAACATTCTCGTAAATTTACGACCTTATTTGTACATTTCTGTCTTTGCGTAAATTCATAGCTCCCACGACCTTACTCTTTTAAAATTACACGTTTTTTCTTGTACATTTTAAGACTTTTAGTTTACGATGTTATTCTTGTAATTGTAATATTATGAGAATAAAGTCGTAAAGGTACGAGAAAAATGTGTAATATCGCGAGATTAAAGTTGAAAATGTGACAAATTTTATCCTTGTATGTTTACAACTTTATTCTAGTAAATTTACAACTTACAAATAAAAAATCATAATATTGAGAATAGTGTAAATTTGACATCGTGATTCTTGTACATTTATAACTTTTTCTTGTCAATGTAAAATTAACATTCTCATAAATTCACGACCATTTTTGTAAATTTACGTTTTTATTTGCATAGACTTCCGACTTTTTTCTTTGAAGTTTTTTCTTCAACTTTATTCTTGTAATAAATTACAACTATATTTTCGTAATATTACGAAATGTTTTCTCCTAAATGTAGTATTACGAGAATAAACTCCCCGCTTAAGGTACCAGATGCACCACCTGTTACTAGCCTGTTGGAGCCACAAGAAACCCAAAATGGGAGAGCCAATGGGAGCTTGTGAAACCACAAAACTGTTCTTTGCTCCAGAGACTCATTTGCGTTGTTAATAAGTTACCGGCTTCGGCGTTATCAGCCTTCCCACCCGCCACGTTTATCTAAACGTAAGCCGCACCTGCTTGTGTGTCACACAATCACGCTTGCTTTTGTAGGTGGCAAACGCTAAACACTTTTAATGTTAGAAACAAAACTGTCTCAAAGATTATTTATGGCTGTTGAATCTACCCATACAACGTCTGCATTTAAGAAAAAAACAAAAACAAGTACCGTGCAACCTTCTGCGTGTGGTAAAGGTAAATTATTCAGTTCGCTGGAGAAATTCACAGAAGAAAAGAACGCTGCGGCGCAAGTGGCGACTAAAAGGCAGAATTTCACCCAGAATAATGCGCACAGGTGCAAGAGAAACAGTGTCTCACAACTGAGGTACGTGTTGCGTCTTAGCGCACGGGTCAGATTAGCCAATCATCAGCGCTCAGTCTGATCAAATCGGGATCTCGCCCTTGGACGTGCTCTGCAAAGTGTCCCTCATCTCAGCCTGCCAGGTTAACGAGAAAAGCTGTATCAATATGACACGGATGTGGACGCCGTTTAGCAAATAAGCAGCGTTGTGGCATCAGTAGCTGGGAGGCGGCTGGTAGCCCAAGCCCCCTTGCGGCTGCAGGCTGGCGGTGAAGGGAGACTGTTGAGTCACGTCGGGTATGCTGGGGTAGGCGGCGTACGTGGTGGGGGTGTACGGCGTGGGGTTGTAGGAGGCGGGGGCGTAGGTCGGCGGGTAGGGGGCGTGTTGATCCGCAGGTTGCTCGGTGTAGGTCGGGATGTCGTCGTCGTCCGCGCTTCGACGGAAACGCCCCACGGCGAAGTAGGTCAGGATTCCCTGCGCAAGCCAGCAAAACGTTGAGGTTAGGAAACAACCATGGTTTGTTATTTGATATCCTTCTATTGCTAGGTATTGACTGAGTTAACTGCTTCCCATCATGCATGGCTTTGCTGGGAGGGAAACAGGCCACCTTTGTAGGTACGACCTGAGTGAAGTTGGTCCCCCAACCTGCGCAAAACTCTGCTCAAATAGTCTCATTTATGTGGGCACTGGGGGCAGTGGTGGTGGGGGGGAGGTGTGTGATTGTGCCTGGAGGGTTGCTACCTCTCCGAGTGGTGGGGTGTGTTGCCCGGGTTCCTCTCTGCCCAATGGCTCGTCCTCTGGGAGGGAAATGATATATTTTTTACAGTCTTACTATTCCTCGCGCCCTCACCCCCCCACTCCCTGCAAACAAGCACATAGGATCTTGGGGAGTGCGTGTGCTCCATGGGGGTGTGGCGGGGAGGGGGGCTGGTCACAAACATGACCTCCTTCTGTGATGCCCTGGGGGCCGCAAACTCACCAGTTTTAATTACACTTATCACTATACATAGACTCTCACAGAAACCTCACATTCATTTTTGGGGTGGCGGGACTCGTGTCACAGGGTGGGCAGAGCTACTCAGCCATGCTCAGCCGGCGAAGTGGTTCTGCCCATGGTGTCACGCAGTTTCGGCTCCTCAATTTCAACTGCCTACACACACAAATCTCACACTTCATAACACTTTTAGTTGGGTGGGGGGGCGGGGATTAGAGGGTCCTATTACACCCGTTTTCTTGGACGCTCCCTGGGGTGGGGTGTGGTTGTGGGGGGTGGTTGTTTCGGCTCCGGGTCTCAGTCAGCAGCAGTGCTGGGAGGCGTGCGTGCGTGTGTGCTGTGTCAGTGGGGTTCCCGGCAGCCGGGTATGGTGGTATGGCCCCGTGTCTCGAGGGAGCTCGCGGTGGTGCGCCTCGCTGCATTGGGGGTGCATATGTGAAAATGTGGGTGTGTGCGTGTTGGAATGTGTGAGTGGGGGAACAGGGGTTGGTGTGGGTACTTGGGCTGGGGTGTGTGAGCACTGGGGGTGGGGTGGATGGGGCATGGGGGGAGGGTGGGGGGCATGGGCCCTCTACGGGCGCCTGCCTCTGGCATCAGGGAAGGCGATGGCCCGCGGAAATTGTGTCTGGGGCGGCCTGGAGCTCCCGGGGTGTTGAGTATGGCCCTTGCTTTGGGGGGTTGGGGGGCTTCTGGGCTCGGGGGCGGTTGTCCTGCTTGCCTGAAGCCGGCCGGCCCCCGGCGGGTGTTTTGGCGGTTGGCGCCCGGGCCCCCCTTGTGGCCCTTGCTCGGCTGCCGAGTGGTGTCTGGCTGGGTCTCCCTTGCACCTCTTCGGAGTGGACTTGCGGTTGCCTCTTGGGGGGGGTGGCGGGGTCGAGCCTTACCCTCTGTAGGGAGCCTGCTGGGGGGCCGTGCTCCGGCGTCTTCCTAGTCGGACCCTCGCTTTTGGAGGGAGTGTGGTTTGGGATGCATGGGTGTGTTCACCACAAACATCTCCTCATTCTCTGTTTCACTCTGATGCGGTTATCCTGTCACTGCAGACTAATGTAGATTTAATGTAGATTTGTTGCAGGTGTCATCTGGATGGTCATTGTTCAAAAGGTTCTGTTTCTTTTCTCGTTGTTTTTCTCGTATGTTTATCATTATTAGTAAATATGTATGTATGTATGTGTGTATACATATATATGCACATTGTATGTGTGTGTATGTATGTATGTACTGCATGGATATGTGTATGTGCACAGTATGTATTTATACGTGTACAAATATTTGTATACATACACACATATATATATATATATATACACACACATATATATGTGTGTGTATACATTAATATATTAGTAATATCATTATTATTTTTTTCTTTCTCTGTATTTTTGCTCATTTTGCTTTGTGAATGTTTTTTAATCGTTACAGTTTCTTTTATGGGTCAACCAAAGGTCAATTGTTAATACCTCTTAATTGCACAAACACAGCACAAACAAATGGGACTATTTTGGTTTCATTTGGAGAAAATGGGGGGCTGCATGACCTTTGGTTGACCTATAAAAAAACTGAAAAACCAAAGTAGCACAAACATTAATTTTAATTGCACAAACGCGGCATTTCTTTAAAATCTGCAGTAATATTTAAAGAATATAGTCAACATATTAAAAAGAAAGTGATTTTACGGAAATAATGTCATTTTAGTAGCAATATATAGATATTATTTTTTTATATTATATATAAAATGACAAAGTTGTACTTTTTTGGAACGTTTGGTTGCACAAAAAGTCTAACTACTGTGGGAATAAAGTTTTAAATACCAAGAAAGTAATAAATTTTAAAAAATCAACAGAAATGAAAGAATAAAATCAAAATATAATTAAAAAGAGAAAAAGATGGCACAATTTTACAAACCAAACTATTTTTGGAGGAAAAATAATCATGTAATTTTAGTTGCATAGAATTTAAATATAAAAAAACATGTATTTTTTTAATGGGTAATATTAGGAGACACAAAACAAAGTTTTCATTTTAGAGAAATTAGGTTGGGCAAAAGTTATAATATTACTGGAATAAAGTCCAAATATTAGTATATTAAAGTCCTAATATTGCATGAAGAACATTTACAAAGATTATTCAAGAGGGAAGTTGAAATATTTGGAAAATGGAACAGAAAAAACAGAAAAAAATGGAAAAAATGACTGAATTTCATACTACTATGTGCTTTCACCAATATCTCAAACCTGAGATGCAGTTTTTAGGCATATGTACATGTGTTGGTTGACAAAACATCAAACTGGCCCTCGCATCTTTTCCATTTACAGTATTTGGCCCTGCTCCCAACATGAAGGCTTTTCTCAACGAGCGGCGGGTCCGACTATGGGCCTCCCTCCCATCTAAGAAAAAAACCTTTATTTGTATTTCCCAACGTATTTGAACTCCGCCAGCTTGTATTCCTGTGGGAAACATTGAGCGTACATCACCCTAACCTTCGACACGGACACTCACCCAGGTGGCGATGGAGAAGAATGAGAAGGCCACGGTTGCGTGTGCAGCATCCTGGGGGATTGCACTGACATCGTGCGTTTGACCCCACTGACTGGCCAACAAGCAGAAACACACAAACCACAAGAAGGTCCATACCCCTAAGAAAAATACACAACCATTCACATGCTGTACATAGGTCATTGTTTTTCCTATATAAACTCCATTCCAGCGACCTGACGGCCAAAAGCTCATGACCCGACGTAACTCCGTAAAATCAACGCTAAAATCATCACACAGCAACTTAACACGCAAAAGGTAGGCAAGAAATATACAAAGCAAGTACCAATACGAGTGTAAAATAATAACTTAACTGCTTCCCATTATGCATTGCTTTGCTGGGAAGCTGTTGAAGGCCTGACAATGACACAGCTCCGGTGGACACAGGCTATCATTCCCAGCAAAGCAGTACATGATAGGAAGCAGTTGAGATACTTCATTATTCTACACTCGTATTGGTAATTGTCTTGTATATTTCGTACCAACCTTTTAGAATAGAATAGCCTTTGTCATCGCACAATAGTTACAACGAAATTGTACTCTAGAGACGCCACGTATTTGGGATCGGGCATTTGGGTTTATAAAAACGTATAAATACGTCTTGGTTATTGAATTAGTTAGCTTCCCATCGTGCGTGTCTTTACTCCGAAGCAAACAGGCCGTCAATGTAGCAAAGCAATGCATGATAGAAAGCAGTCACGCATTTGTTATTTCGCACGTATTGGTACTAGTCTTTTCTTACCTTCCTTTTGCGCGTTAAGTTGCTGTGTGATGATGTTAGTGTTCTTTCTTATGACACCGCAAGTATAGCGCATGCAAAATAAAGAGCTACCTGCGCGCTGCAATATGCCCTGTTGGCAGCTCTCTGGATGTAGGGGGAGAGTCAGTGTAGTATAGTACAAATACTGTACTGTGTGTGTACATGTACAGTATGTGTATATACATAGATATACACACACACACACACAATGAGCGGCATAGATAAGTTTTAAAAACCTGTACGACCTTCTAAATATTGTTTTTAACATCATTAGAGCCCCCTAGACACAAACAAACACCCCTACAGTCACCTTTACACTCATATTACCCAATATAGTAAACCTTTATAACAGTAAATAAAGCATTTGAGACATAAATAAGACCAAGTGTAAATGTGTTCCTTAGGGACCTGAAAGAGTGGCGGTCCAAAAGTGTTTCAGCTTTGGGCAGGTAGCCCCTCCATTATTTGAGATTCTTATTACCGTCATTCCCGGTATTTCGTTGTAGAAGCCGCTCCTTTTTTGTCACGCTTTGAACCCTGCGGCTTATACACATTTATGTACTCTCGCTTGACTGCTCCCCATCGTGCATTGCTTCCCAGTAGCGCTGTTCATTCAGCTGCAATGGCTGCCTGTGTCCTCCGAAGGGAGCTCCGGTTCCCTCGACAGGCTGTGTCCACCGGATGAAGCTACCGCTCCAGCTGAATGAACGGCTTTGCTGGGAAGCAATGCACGATGGGAAGCAGCTTTTAAAAAATACTTGTCTTGTATATTTCTTACCTACCATTTGGGTGTTAAGTTGCTGTGTGATGATTTTAGCATTTGTTTTTTCGTTAGATGACACAGTGAGTCAGAGTGTGCACACCGGACTCGTGCTCACCACAATATGCCATTTTATGACGTGGACATGTACGCTTCGGTGTCCGGTGCGTCTTAAACGGCGGAAATTTTGGTAATCGATAAAGTAGAAAAGTCAGACGATCCAAAATCCAATGGATTTGGATGAGATTTCCAGGAATTGTTGCAAATGAGACATGGAAGAATGAATTACATTTTGGGGGTGGATCTAGGAATCATTCAAGGGTTCTTCAGCATTTCAAGATGGGACCATTTTCGATGTTTGTGCATAATAACTCCACAAAAAATGGTCAGATCACGTGGGGGGAAAAAATACAGGACATGTTTCTAACAATATATAAAGTTGCTTTAAATTACTGGTGCAGGGGAATCCGTTGGCTTTTGAATTAAGAGGCCTACGGCCGTCGTGTACAATGTGCTGCCTCGGGGCCCTTTTCAGCCCAATAAAAATGTGATGTTGGTAAATACTGATATTTTCATTCATCCATTTTCTATAGCGCTTATCCTCATTAGGGTGGCGGGTATGCTGGAGCCTATCCCAGCTGACTTTGGGCGGGAGGCGTGGTACACCCTGGACTGGTCGCCGGTCACACAGAGATGCCCGACGGAGATTCGAACCCTGAACCTCCTGACTGCGAGGCCAACATGCTACCCACTCATCCACCGTGCGGCCCTTCGGTTGATAACGGTATCGGAAATTGGGAGTGGGACAATATAAAAAGCCAATATGGGACATCCCCGGTAAAAATGAAACAAATTCATTATTAATGATGATCAATGCTGGACGGAACGCAAGGTCTCACCGGAGAACCCGAGGTCTGCCGCCACGACGTATTTCCTCTGCTGCGCGTTGCCCATGAAGGGCGTGTAAACGTCCAGCAGCAGGAAGCCCACGCAGGCGAGGAAGGCGATCACCCCGATGCCCACGGCGTAACGGCACGCGGCGTCGTTCTGGTTGAAGATGCACTTGGCCTCGGCGCTGTGCACCGGGTTGACGTAGCCCTCGGTGGTGATGCAGGCGAACACCACGATGGCAAACAGCTACAGGGAGACAAGGAAACAAGCCGGCAATTAAACACGGGTACGCTTGCTTCCAATCCATTAGTCGCTTCGGACGCCCATATCTGCTTTTGGGTCAAGTCGGGCCGGCAGCAAAAGAGAACCCGCAGTAATCGGCAGGAAATGACGCAACCGTTGACAAACGCATCGCGGCGCCTGGAGCCATCTCGCGCTCAGCCACCGGCTGCGCTGGCTACCCACCCGACCATGTGACCTGGCTTGCTGCCAGCCTTGTGACTCGAGAGTCGCAACCAGCAGTTCCCTAATAGCGCTCATAACGAGGTCTGGGAGGACAGAGAGGGGCTGTTGGGACAAAAGATCCGCACAATAATAAGCTTGATGGGACGGGAACATGTGGAATGCCTAAACATGAGAAAACGAGACGGCAGGGAGGTGAGGGTTTAAAAACACGGATGGAAAATGTGTCCTGGCTGCTAAGTAGAATAGAAGAAGTGGGTCAAGTAAACGCAGACCTACAGTACGATCGATAACAACGGGAGAAGGCGTCGCCTTCAAAGTAAAAGGGAACAGGTAATGGGGGTAATCCAACAATGCCATCCCCGTGACCCAAAGAAATGTTGAGGTGGACAAAATAAGTCTTTTTTTATTTTACAGATTGTGTACACAGCAAATTGTACCTGCCGGAAGCCTCACCTGGCTTTCAGCTCAACAATTATTTATTATTATTATTAATTATTATTATTTTATTGTGCTAAATCTGTACACAACTCTTCGAATCATACGTTTCGTATTTGCATTTAAGTTACAAACTATAATCCTACGTGTATTTGGCGGTCAGCCTTTTGGTATTTTGTAAAACCTTTTGGGAACTTGTCCCGTGTTTTTTGTGTCCCGGTTGTGTACATGTACACATCGACGACGCCCGGTAAGCGAGGTAAAGCTGGTACTGTCTGCAGATCATACTTACTGCTTTTTGTTCTGGGGGAAAGCACAAGAAAAAGATCTCAGGGGAAATGATAAAATGATGATTATGCAAAAAAAGATTAGCTTTGAACCCAAGTAAAAGTAAAATAAGGCTATTTGGTGATATCAGAAAGGGTCCTTACTCAAAAACACAAATGGACGGGGAATGAAAATACATTTCAGTCTCAATCGATGACAATATGAGGTGGAAACCTCGCATAAAAAAACAGCTGAAATGATGCATAAGGCAAACAATAACCTGCTAACCCAAAACTCGCATTCAATTCTTCTCAACAAGGAAGGAGAAACACCTCAGAAAACAAAAAATAATCTAAAACACTTACAGTGTTCCAAATAATAGCAGTGCAATGGGACTAACCAGATGAAGTACGGATTTTTATTACAAGGTGCAAAAAATGTTTGGCTGCTCAGCTAAAATGATCTCCATTGCCTTCAAATGGAGAACAAAACTAGAAACACGTGGCAGAAAACGGAAGACAACTATCAAACTGGATGGAAGAATAACCAGAATGGCAAAGGCTCAGCCAATGATCAGCTCCGGGATGATCAAAGACAGTCTGGAGTTGCCTGTAAGTACTGTGACAGTGAGAAGACGTCGGTGTGAAGCTAATCTATTTGCAGGATTCCCCCGCAAAGTCCCTCCGTTAAAAGAAAGGCATGTTCAGAAGAGATCCCAATTTGACAAAGAACACATCGACTGGCCTAAAGAGAAACGGGTGATTTTGTTTGCCATGTGGCAAAAAAATTAACTGATAACGGGACTTAATCTGCGTAGTCACATTGGAATGCTATTATTTTGAACACTACTGCACATGCGAGGACCACGCCAAAAACCTCTTCACCAAATTATGGAACTCAATCAATGCACTGAAATGAGAAACATTACAAGCGGGGGAGGTTTACAAAACCCAAGGAAGAAGGATCCTGAAATCCTGGGTATATCCAAACCCTAAAACAACTCAGTCCTGTTCCGTTTGTTTACATTTATTTGGCCTGCTGTATAAGTGATCTCCAAACATCCACCAAGAGCGGTTTCAGTGGCAGATTACTATCACTGTCCTGCTCCACTGACACACTGAGATGATCATTCCTCCCCCAGGCCATGCCGTGCTAATTATGTGTTATATTATTATGTTATTTATTATTATATTATGTATTATTGCACTACAAACTGGAAGGGAACAGTTATGTGTTATTAACTTACGTATTTATTCTTATTCTATGCAAGCGATGAGATCAGAGTACTACATCGCTCAGCCACACAAACATGGCGGAGTACGAGACCGAGGGTGTTGACGGTGCTTATAGCGATGAGTTGAGCGATGCGTCAGTAGTTTGAGGAGAGAGGAACATCTGGAGGGAGCCAGCAGAACATGAACTTAAGTCTTAAGACATGGAGAAGATGATTGGTCACCTTCAAAACACAGAATGGTGAACGTCACTTACTCTGGAGTTGCTTATCCTTCAATTATTGTTTTTTATGCGGCTTAATAATGAACATAAATGAGCGTTGCCAGATTTATTTCGTATTTTGTCGCTGTAAAAAGATGTTGCTATAACATGTACACGTAATGCTTTGCAGCCTTGTCTCTATGGTGGAATAGTGTTTTGAATACAATGTGTAAACAAGACATGACGGTCGTTACTTGTCGGAACAGTATCTTTTTTCAAAATGCGTTTCAAGCCAGTCATCAGTGAAATGAGCACTGTTAAAAAAAAAAAAAAGTACCCAAGGTGGGCGTCCATCAGCCTCTCGTTCTTTGCACTTCTCTCGGCCATTTTTATCCTAAGCCTTTGTCTTTTGGAGAGAAAAAAATAACACAGTCTCACTCAGATAGTGTAAACATCCAGCAGCAACACTGACCACTGAAGTTACTGCAGAAAATGAAACCAATGCGGGTGAGCTAAACAGTTTTAAACTTATCCTACCCTGGACTCCTAAGGGTTGACGACGGGTTCTTTTCTAGGATTTGTTTTGAAATGCGAAGGAACGTGTCTTGGAAAGGCGTTGTGCTGAACTTTGGAGGTTCCACCGCCGATGCCGTGACTGACGCACGGTAGCACATGTCGGCGGAGCAAACAATGCGCTTGTGTGTGACAGGTCGTGACTCACTGAAATACAATTCAAATAATTATGTCATCTGGCCCGAGCACACTTGCTGGGAGCTACCAGGTCCACTCTGCAAATCCGGGCGAGAGGAGCCGTGCACTGGAGTTTCAAGCGGGCGGAGGTATCGCCTTACCTGCCAAAGAGCCCCCCCCTTGCATACAAAAACACAAATACACCCCCAGGGGGGGGTCGGCCAAACTCAAAGCACATTCAGTCCCAGTTTGGCGTTGAAATGAAAGCGGCACACTACACAGGCCTACGGGGTCAAGGTCAAACATCTGAAGCAGCCCTGCAGCCTGCTCTCCTGCACGGGTAAAGATAGAATGCTTTATACACTTGGGGTACAGGACTTCCAGGTGGGATCCAAAACAAGTGCAACAGCAGTGTGCTTCCCAGGGACATCATCAGGCAATATAATACAGCGGAAAATAATCCTAAATGTCAGGTTGGCGAATATCATGCGGTTTTAAGTTGGTTTCCCTCCGTGGTGCCGCCCTGTGCTGTCACTGGGCGGCTGCATGCAACCCGACGCCCCTTAAGGCTGCCTGGTGCCGGCTAAGCTAAGCCACAAATCAAGCACCTGTTCGTCCAGGCGGCACTCACCCAGCTGAGCAGCCGCACGACGGTTTGCGGTTGTCGGGCAAACCTTCGGAGGTCGAAGCCCCCTCCGCCAAGCGAAAGGCCGTACACGTTGGCTGCTCCGGTGCCCTCCATCGCCTCTCCGCTTGGATAAGAAGACGCTCTCGTTTCAGTCAAGTCGAGCCGGACACTCACGCGCCGCCTTCTCGGGACAACGGCGATCACCGATAGGACGACATGGATAAAGAGGGGCGGGGCTTGGTACACTTCCTTGCCACGCCTCCTACTCCTTCACCTCCACCTTACCAATGTTGCTATTGGTCCGATACCAGGTAAAGACGAGCAAGGACGGCCGATACCAATACCTTTTTACTTGAGGATTTTGGGGGTTTCCGTTTTATTTGTTAATAAAACAACATATCTATCATTTTTTACAAATAACTCATATACATATAAATAATTAAGTCATAAACGTTTCAGAATCGTGACGGCAAAATAACTATTCTTCCTGGTGAATTTTTCAACATGTGCTGATCATTATTATGATACATCTAAAAAGATATATGCCACTATGACATGATATACTTTTTTAAATTTCCACAAATTAACGAATTAATACATGATCACTGTTCCGTGGTTCTTATTAGTAAAAATGTGCGTCTATGTATAAATATATTCTTGGCCTAAATCAAGCATTTTAGGCATAAAAATGGCTAAATTAGCTACTAAAGAAGGAAGCATTTAATTGCGACTCTTCCTACGTTGGCCGCCAGGTGTCGGTGTCCGGTCGAGACAGGCGCTCACTAAGGTTCCCCAGGGAACACATTTACCGTGACACCGCTCGAGCAGATTTACGTACGTCTTACGTCATAGACGTACAGTGCGATACGTCGACGTCGCCGCCATGTTGGACGTGGCAAGACTGCGCCGGGAACGAATACAAAGACAATGCGCCTCACTACCAAGACTTTTATGTAAAGGCCTCTCGTTCGTACTGTACGGTCACAAGCACGCACTAATGTACCTGGGAAACAATGTGTTTGATCTCCTCAGACGGCAAAGCGGTGTATTCGGGAAAACGCGTGACAAATGTTTTATTTAGAAGACTGTAAACAGGTTTTCAAGGCCACAACTACGAAAATTCACTTACCGCTGAAAGTGGTGCAGTGGAAAGACGAGGCAAATGTTGTCAGTTTAGAATATCGGCCGGCAAATAAGAAATAAAGAAAGAAGACAAGGCTCGGGTGGTAAGAGTGGTCGTCTCCCAACCTGAAGGTTGCTGGTTCGATCATCCCAAAGTATCCTCGGGGGAGTTACTGAACCCCCGGTTGCACCTGATGCTGCGTCGTCAGTTGCACAGAGTGGGAGTCGATATGTATTAGTACGTAAACAAAAAACTTATTGCAACCTCAGAAGCGCGCAGATGCAGAAGTCCAGAAGTCCAAGGGAACACCCACATTCTAGGCTTGCGTGTATTTGGAATGAAGGTGCGTAGTTGTCATGTACGGTAGTCGTCAACATCGTCCTGATACTCAGGCACTTCCTGCAAGCCAAAAACAGGGTTGAGGTAGATGGAACGTGTATTAATATAGCATATTATATAGTAATATAGCACTACTCCGTGTCATGTTCTCACAGCGGTGTTTGTCACACTTACTGTAAATGTGACGTCAAACAAATGTAAACATTAGTCAATGACAACACAACCGAATACAGAATGCAGTTTTTAAATGAAACTTTTTTCCCAAAAAAATCCAAAGCTACGTGGCCCTGTGTAAAAAAGTGATTTTAGCCTAAAGCTAATAGGTGGTTGGACACCCTTAAGCAGCAACAACTGCAATCAAGCGTTTGCCATAACTTGCAATGAGTCTCTTACGGCGCTCTGGGGGAGTTTTGGCCCACTCATCTTTGCAGAATTGTTGTCATTCTATCACATTGGAGGCTTTTCCAGCATGAAGCCTTTTTAAGGTCATGCCACAGCATCTCCATGGGATTCAGCTCAGGACTTTGACTAGGCCACTCCAAAGTCTTCATTTTGTTTTTCTTCAGCCATTCAGAGGTGGACTTGCTGGTGTGTTTTGGATTATTGTCCTGCTGCAGAACCCAAGTTGGTTTCACAGCAAAACAGCCCCACACCATCACACTACCACCACCATATTTTACTGTTGCTATGATGTTCTTTTCAAACTTTGGTGTCAGATGTAATGGGACACACGCCTTCCAAAAAGTCAACTTTTGTCTCGTCGGACCAGACAGTATTTTCCCAAAGGTCGTGGGGATCATCAAGATGTTTCTGGCAAAACTGAGATGAACCTTAAAGTCTTAATGTTATTTTTGTTTAGCAGTGGTTTTGGTCTTAGAACTTTGCCTTGCAGGCTGTTTTTGCCAAGTGTCTTTATGGTGGAGTCGTGAACACTGACCTTAACCGAGGCAAGTGAAGCCTGCAGTTCCTCGGCCGTTATAGTGGGGTCTTTTGGGACCTCTTGGATGAGTCGCAATGCACCTTGGCTGGCCACTCCTAGGAAGGTTCACCACTGTTTCATGTTTTTGCCATTTGTGGATAATGGCTCTCACTGTGGTTCGCTGGAGCCCCAAAGCTTTAAAATTGGCCTTTACCAGCTTGATAGATTTCAATCAATCACAGCTAAGTTATGTTTTAATGTAGGTCGCCATCTAGGTTTGTGTTTTTTTTCTCCTTTAATAATAAAAAGTTGCATTAAAAAAAACTGCATTTTTTTGTTCAGTTCATATTTTACATGTGTTTGATGATCTGACATGTTCCATCATATTTGCATATCATATATTCACATCATGTTTACATGACATATTTGCATCTTGTATTTCTGCTCTTATATGCTGCAAGGGTTGCACCTTAATTGCGCTGTACAATTTTCACAGTGACAATGAAGTTCTTTTCTATACGTTTAAAATATACCATAACGTAATCATTTTAATGACGAATCTGATATTTAAAGA
>QODF01000098.1:786889-832038 GCA_024372805.1 Oostethus manadensis | reverse complement strand
GCCTGTGTCCTCCGAAGGGAGCTCCGGTTCCCTCGACAGGCTGTGTCCACCGGATGAAGCTACCGCTCCAGCTGAATGAACGGCTTTGCTGGGAAGCAATGCACGATGGGAAGCAGCTTTTAAAAAATACTTGTCTTGTATATTTCTTACCTACCATTTGGGTGTTAAGTTGCTGTGTGATGATTTTAGCGTTTGTTTTTCGTTAGATGACACAGTGAGTCAGAGTGTGCACACCGGACTCGTGCTCACCACAATATGCCATTTTATGACGTGGACATGTACGCTTCGGAGTCCGGTGCGTCTTAAACGGCGGAAATTTTGGTAATCGATAAAGTAGAAAAGTCAGACGATCCAAAATCCAATGGATTTGGATGAGATTTCCAGGAATTGTTGCAAATGAGACATGGAAGAATGAATTACATTTTGGGGGTGGATCTAGGAATCATTCAAGGGTTCTTCAGCATTTCAAGATGGGACCATTTTCGATGTTTGTGCATAATAACTCCACAAAAAATGGTCAGATCACGTGGGGGGAAAAAATACAGGACATGTTTCTAACAATATATAAAGTTGCTTTAAATTACTGGTGCAGGGGAATCCGTTGGCTTTTGAATTAAGAGGCCTACGGCCGTCGTGTACAATGTGCTGCCTCGGGGCCCTTTTCAGCCCAATAAAAATGTGATGTTGGTAAATACTGATATTTTCATTCATCCATTTTCTATAGCGCTTATCCTCATTAGGGTGGCGGGTATGCTGGAGCCTATCCCAGCTGACTTTGGGCGGGAGGCGTGGTACACCCTGGACTGGTCGCCGGTCACACAGAGATGCCCGACGGAGATTCGAACCCTGAACCTCCTGACTGCGAGGCCAACATGCTACCCACTCATCCACCGTGCGGCCCTTCGGTTGATAACGGTATCGGAAATTGGGAGTGGGACAATATAAAAAGCCAATATGGGACATCCCCGGTAAAAATGAAACAAATTCATTATTAATGATGATCAATGCTGGACGGAACGCAAGGTCTCACCGGAGAACCCGAGGTCTGCCGCCACGACGTATTTCCTCTGCTGCGCGTTGCCCATGAAGGGCGTGTAAACGTCCAGCAGCAGGAAGCCCACGCAGGCGAGGAAGGCGATCACCCCGATGCCCACGGCGTAACGGCACGCGGCGTCGTTCTGGTTGAAGATGCACTTGGCCTCGGCGCTGTGCACCGGGTTGACGTAGCCCTCGGTGGTGATGCAGGCGAACACCACGATGGCAAACAGCTACAGGGAGACAAGGAAACAAGCCGGCAATTAAACACGGGTACGCTTGCTTCCAATCCATTAGTCGCTTCGGACGCCCATATCTGCTTTTGGGTCAAGTCGGGCCGGCAGCAAAAGAGAACCCGCAGTAATCGGCAGGAAATGACGCAACCGTTGACAAACGCATCGCGGCGCCTGGAGCCATCTCGCGCTCAGCCACCGGCTGCGCTGGCTACCCACCCGACCATGTGACCTGGCTTGCTGCCAGCCTTGTGACTCGAGAGCCGCAACCAGCAGTTCCCTAATAGCGCTCATAACGAGGTCTGGGAGGACAGAGAGGGGCTGTTGGGACAAAAGATCCGCACAATAATAAGCTTGATGGGACGGGAACATGTGGAATGCCTAAACATGAGAAAACGAGACGGCAGGGAGGTGAGGGTTTCAAAACACGGATGGAAAATGTGTCCTGGCTGCTAAGTAGAATAGAAGAAGTGGGTCAAGTAAACGCAGACCTACAGTACGATCGATAACAACGGGAGAGGGCATCGCCTTCAAAGTAAAAGGGAACAGGTAATGCAACAATGCCATCCCCGTGACCCAAAGAAATGTTGAGGTGGACAAAATAAGTCTTTTTTTTAATTTTACAGATTGTGTACACAGCAAATTGTACCTGCCGGAAGCCTCACCTGGCTTTCAGCTCAACAATTATTTATTATTATTATTTTATTGTGCTAAATCTGTACACAACTCTTTGAATCATACGTTTCGTATTTGCATTTAAGTTACAAACTATAATCCTACGTGTATTTGGCGGTCAGCCTTTTGGTATTTTGTAAAACCTTTTGTGAACTTGTCCCGTGTTTTTTGTGTCCCCGTTGTGTACATGTACACATCGACGACGCCCGGTAAGCGAGGTAAAGCTGGTACTGTCTGCAGATCATACTTACTGCTTTTTGTTCTGGGGGAAAGCACAAGAAAAAGATCTCAGGGGAAATGATAAAATGATGATTATGCAAAAAAGCTTTGAACCCAAGTAAAAGTAAAATAAGGCTATTTGGTGATATCAGGAAGGGTCCTTACTCAAAAACACAAATGGACGGGGAATGAAAATACATTTCAGTCTCAATCGATGACAATATGAGTTGGAAACCTCGCATAAAAAAACAGCTGAAATGATGCATAAAGCAAACAATAACCTGCTAACCCAAAAATCTCATTCAATTCTTCTCAACAAGGAAGGAGAAACACCTCAGAAAACAAAAAATAATCTAAAACACTTACAGTGTTCCAAATAATAGCAGTGCAATGGGACTAACCAGATGAAGTACGGATTTTTATTACAAGGTGCAAAAAATGTTTGGCTGCTCAGCTAAAATGATCTCCATTGCCTTCAAATGGAGAACAAAACTAGAAACACGTGGCAGAAAACGGAAGACAACTATCAAACTGGATGGAAGAATAACCAGAATGGCAAAGGCTCAGCCAATGATCAGCTCCGGGATGATCAAAGACAGTCTGGAGTTGCCTGTAAGTACTGTGACAGTTAGAAGACGTCGGTGTGAAGCTAATCTATTTGCAGGATTCCCCCGCAAAGTCCCTCCGTTAAAAGAAAGGCATGTTCAGAAGAGATCCCAATTTGACAAAGAACACATCGACTGGCCTAAAGAGAAACGGGTGATTTTGTTTGCCATGTGGCAAATAAATTAACTGATAACGGGACTTAATCTGCGTAGTCACATTGGAATGCTATTATTTTGAACACTACTGCACATGCGAGGACCACGCCAAAAACCTCTTCACCAAATTATGGAACTCAATCAATGCACTGAAATGAGAAACATTACAAGCGGGGGAGGTTTACAAAACCCAAGGAAGAAGGATCCTGAAATCCTGGGTATATCCAAACCCTAAAACAACTCAGTCCTGTTCCGTTTGTTTACATTTATTTGGCCTGCTGTATAAGTGATCTCCAAACATCCACCAAGAGCGGTTTCAGTGGCAGATTACTATCACTGTCCTGCTCCACTGACACACTGAGATGATCATTCCTCCCCCAGGCCATGCCGTGCTAATTATGTGTTATATTATTATGTTATTTATTATTATATTATGTATTATTGCACTACAAACGGGAAGGGAACAGTTATGTGTTATTAACTTACGTATTTATTCTTATTCTAGCTCAAGCGATGAGATCAGAGTACTACATCGCTCAGCCACACAAACATGGCGGAGTACGAGGCCGAGGGTGTTGACGGTGCTTATAGCGATGAGTTGAGCGATGCGTCAGTAGTTTGAGGAGAGAGGAACATCTGGAGGGAGCCAGCAGAACATGAACTTAAGTCTTAAGACATGGAGAAGATGATTGGTCACCTTCAAAACACAGAATGGTGAACGTCACTTACTCTGGAGTTGCTTATCCTTCAATTATTGTTTTTTATGCGGCTTAATAATGAACATAAATGAGCGTTGCCAGATTTATTTCGTATTTTGTCGCTGTAAAAAGATGTTGCTATAACATGTACACGTAATGCTTTGCAGCCTTGTCTCTATGGTGGAATAGTGTTTTGAATACAATGTGTAAACAAGACATGACGGTCGTTACTTGTCGGAACAGTATCTTTTTTCAAAATGCGTTTCAAGCCAGTCATCAGTGAAATGAGCACTGTAAAAAAAAAAAAAAAGTACCCAAGGTGGGCGTCCATCAGCCTCTCGTTCTTTGCACTTCTCTCGGCCATTTTTATCCTAAGCCTTTGTCTTTTGGAGAGAAAAAAAATAACACAGTCTCACTCAGATAGTGTAAACATCCAGCAGCAACACTGATCACTGAAGTTACTGCAGAAAATGAAACCAATGCGGGTGAGCTAAACAGTTTTAAACTTATCCTACCCTGGACTCCTAAGGGTTGACGACGGGTTCTTTTCTAGGATTTGTTTTGAAATGCGAAGGAACGTGTCTTGGAAAGGCGTTGTGCTGAACTTTGGAGGTTCCACCGCCGATGCCGTGACTGACGCACGGTAGCACATGTCGGCGGAGCAAACAATGCGCTTGTGTGTGACAGGTCGTGACTCACTGAAATACAATTCAAATAATTATGTCATCTGGCCCGAGCACACTTGCTGGGAGCTACCAGGTCCACTCTGCAAATCCGGGCGAGAGGAGCCGTGCACTGGAGTTTCAAGCGGGCGGAGGTATCGCCTTACCTGCCAAAGAGCCCCCCCCTTGCATACAAAAACACAAATACACCCCCAGGGGGGGGTCGGCCAAACTCAAAGCACATTCAGTCCCAGTTTGGCGTTGAAATGAAAGCGGCACACTACACAGGCCTACGGGGTCAAGGTCAAACATCTGAAGCAGCCCTGCAGCCTGCTCTCCTGCACGGGTAAAGATAGAATGCTTTATACACTTGGGGTACAGGACTTCCAGGTGGGATCCAAAACAAGTGCAACAGCAGTGTGCTTCCCAGGGACATCATCAGGCAATATAATACAGCGGAAAATAATCCTAAATGTCAGGTTGGCGAATATCAAGCGGTTTTAAGTTGGTTTCCCTCCGTGGTGCCGCCCTGTGCTGTCACTGGGCGGCTGCATGCAACCCGACGCCCCTTAAGGCTGCCTGGTGCCGGCTAAGCTAAGCCACAAATCAAGCACCTGTTCGTCCAGGCGGCACTCACCCAGCTGAGCAGCCGCACGACGGTTTGCGGTTGTCGGGCAAACCTTCGGAGGTCGAAGCCCCCTCCGCCAAGCGAAAGGCCGTACACGTTGGCTGCTCCGGTGCCCTCCATCGCCTCTCCGCTTGGATAAGAAGACGCTCTCGTTTCAGTCAAGTCGAGCCGGACACTCACGCGCCGCCTTCTCGGGACAACGGCGATCACCGATAGGACGACATGGATAAAGAGGGGCGGGGCTTGGTACACTTCCTTGCCACGCCTCCTACTCCTTCACCTCCACCTTACCAATGTTGCTATTGGTCCGATACCAGGTAAAGACGAGCAAGGACGGCCGATACCAATACCTTTTTACTTGAGGATTTTGGGGGTTTCCGTTTTATTTGTTAATAAAACAACATATCTATCATTTTTTACAAATAACTCATATACATATAAATAATTAAGTCATAAACGTTTCAGAATCGTGACGGCAAAATAACTATTCTTCCTGGTGAATTTTTCAACATGTGCTGATCATTATTATGATACATCTAAAAAGATATATGCCACTATGACATGATATACTTTTTTAAATTTCCACAAATTAACGAATTAATACATGATCACTGTTCCGTGGTTCTTATTAGTAAAAATGTGCGTCTATGTATAAATATATTCTTGGCCTAAATCAAGCATTTTAGGCATAAAAATGGCTAAATTAGCTACTAAAGAAGGAAGCATTTAATTGCGACTCTTCCTACGTTGGCCTCCAGGTGTCGGTGTCCGGTCGAGACAGGCGCTCACTAAGGTTCCCCAGGGAACACATTTACCGTGACACCGCTCGAGCAGATTTACGTACGTCTTACGTCATAGACGTACAGTGCGATACGTCGACGTCGCCGCCATGTTGGACGTGGCAAGACTGCGCCGGGAACGAATACAAAGACAATGCGCCTCACTACCAAGACTTTTATGTAAAGGCCTCTCGTTCGTACTGTACGGTCACAAGCACGCACTAATGTACCTGGGAAACAATGTGTTTGATCTCCTCAGACGGCAAAGCGGTGTATTCGGGAAAACGCGTGACAAATGTTTTATTTAGAAGACTGTAAACAGGTTTTCAAGGCCACAACTACGAAAATTCACTTACCGCTGAAAGTGGTGCAGTGGAAAGACGAGGCAAATGTTGTCAGTTTAGAATATCGGCCGGCAAATAAGAAATAAAGAAAGAAGACAAGGCTCGGGTGGTAAGAGTGGTCGTCTCCCAACCTGAAGGTTGCTGGTTCGATCATCCCAAAGTATCCTCGGGGGAGTTACTGAACCCCCGGTTGCACCTGATGCTGCGTCGTCAGTTGCACAGAGTGGGAGTCGATATGTATTAGTACGTAAACAAAAAACTTATTGCAACCTCAGAAGCGCGCAGATGCAGAAGTCCAGAAGTCCAAGGGAACACCCACATTCTAGGCTTGCGTGTATTTGGAGTGAAGGTGCGTAGTTGTCATGTACGGTAGTCGTCAACATCGTCCTGATACTCAGGCACTTCCTGCAAGCCAAAAACAGGGTTGAGGTAGATGGAACGTGGATTAATATAGCATATTATATAGTAATATAGCACTACTCCGTGTCATGTTCTCACAGCGGTGTTTGTCACACTTACTGTAAATGTGACGTCAAACAAATGTAAACATTAGTCAATGACAACACAACCGAATACAGAATGCAGTTTTTAAATGAAACTTTTTTCCCAAAAAAATCCAAAGCTACGTGGCCCTGTGTAAAAAAGTGATTTTAGCCTAAAGCTAATAGGTGGTTGGACACCCTTAAGCAGCAACAACTGCAATCAAGCGTTTGCCATAACTTGCAATGAGTCTCTTACGGCGCTCTGGGGGAGTTTTGGCCCACTCATCTTTGCAGAATTGTTGTCATTCTATCACATTGGAGGCTTTTCCAGCATGAAGCCTTTTTAAGGTCATGCCACAGCATCTCCATGGGATTCAGTTCAGGACTTTGACTAGGCCACTCCAAAGTCTTCATTTTGTTTTTCTTCAGCCATTCAGAGGTGGACTTGCTGGTGTGTTTTGGATTATTGTCCTGCTGCAGAACCCAAGTTGGTTTCACAGCAAAACAGCCCCACACCATCACACTACCACCACCATATTTTACTGTTGCTATGATGTTCTTTTCAAACTTTGGTGTCAGATGTAATGGGACACACGCCTTCCAAAAAGTCAACTTTTGTCTCGTCGGACCAGACAGTATTTTCCCAAAGGTCGTGGGGATCATCAAGATGTTTCTGGCAAAACTGAGATGAACCTTAAAGTCTTAATGTTATTTTTGTTTAGCAGTGGTTTTGGTCTTAGAACTTTGCCTTGCAGGCTGTTTTTGCCAAGTGTCTTTATGGTGGAGTCGTGAACACTGACCTTAACCGAGGCAAGTGAAGCCTGCAGTTCCTCGGCCGTTATAGTGGGGTCTTTTGGGACCTCTTGGATGAGTCGCAATGCACCTTGGCTGGCCACTCCTAGGAAGGTTCACCACTGTTTCATGTTTTTGCCATTTGTGGATAATGGCTCTCACTGTGGTTCGCTGGAGCCCCAAAGCTTTAAAATTGGCCTTTACCAGCTTGATAGATTTCAATCAATCACAGCTAAGTTATGTTTTAATGTAGGTCGCCATCTAGGTTTGTGTTTTTTTTCTCCTTTAATAATAAAAAGTTGCATTAAAAAAAACTGCATTTTTTTGTTCAGTTCATATTTTACATGTGTTTGATGATCTGACATGTTCCATCATATTTGCATATCATATATTCACATCATGTTTACATGACATATTTGCATCTTGTATTTCTGCTCTTGTATGCTGCAAGGGTTGCACCTTAATTGCGCTGTACAATTTTCACAGTGACAATGAAGTTCTTTTCTATACATTTAAAATATACCATAACGTAATCATTTTAATGACGAATCTGATATTTAAAGATGTAGAAATGTTACAAACCAGTTCGTCCTCGTATGCCCGGAGCGTCTTTGTCTCTCGGCCGACACTGAAAGGGACAAGGAACGAAACAAGTTTGCAGTGCTTTATGTGTGGGGTGGTTTGCATTTGGTCAGTGATTTCACTTCATTTGGAAGAGTTTGGCGATACAACAGAGAAATAGAGTCACTCACAAGGACTTCTCTCGGGTCGGCCTTCTGCCTGAAAGAACAGTTAGCTCCACTAGTTACTCCACTGAATCAACGAAAAACCGAAATTTCCCGGATTTCACACTCACTGTCCATCATCACTCCGGTCCAACAACAAGCCGCGACAAGGAGGAGCAGAAAAGTGAAACATCCAAAGACCACAGCCAGCACGGAGGCAGGGAAAGCATTCAGCACTGTGGGGATGAGACGACACGAGGAAAGACAAAATCGAGTGTTCCACAGCAGAGGCGGTTCTTTACCGTCTTGGTCAAAGTACTGATAGTTGCTGCCGATGGCGGTGCTGTTGTCAAAAAGGTCAGACACTTCACAATGGTACGTCCCGGCGCTGCTCCTCCCTACGGACAGCAGGAGGATGGACCGTTCTGGAGGCTGATGGACCGTGTAATAGAAGCTTCCCGGGCCTCGGAGGAGCGTTTGGTTGAGGAACCATTTGTACCGCGGGTGGGATCCTTTCGTCGCCTCGCAGCTGAGCCTCAGGCCAACGACAGCATAGTTTTCTCCGATGTCGTACTCGTACGACATCGTCACTGGCCCAGCCACACTCTCTGTCATTCAATTCAAGGACGGACAAAGTAGAGTGGAAACTGTTGAAGTCAACATCTCTGTGATTGGCTGACTCACATCCACGGAAGCATAAACAGACATTGCTTGCACATTTACTTGTCACTTTCATCAGGTTGAGAAAAGCGGGATGAAAGAACGGCTAAACCATTAAACAGGAAAGCACCTTCTGAGCCATTGACCAGCCTGTGGAGGTAAGGGGCCAGTTTCTTTCCTCTCGCAACGATTCAGCTGATCAAAGACAGTCTGGAGTTACCTATAAGTACTGTGACAGTTAGAAGACGTCTGTGTGAAGCTAATTTATTTTCAAAAATCCCCTGCAAAGTCCCTTTGTTAAAAAAAGAAGATGTTACAATTTGCCAAAGAACGCATCAACTGGCCTAAAGAGAAATGGAAGAACATTTTGTGGACTGATGAGGGTAAAATTATTTTTTCTAATTTAATAATTGCCCAATTACAAAGACTTAAAAGCGTGCATATCGTGAATGCTGGGGTCTTGTTTGTTTTCTACTGCACCTACCTATAACTAACTAATACCAGTACTTAATCTGGTTAGTCACGCTTGACATTATTTTGAACACTACTGTATCTTCCGGACTTTGCTTTGGGTTTCCTGCCTCCCGGCAAAACAGTCACTCCACCCGCCCGGCCCTCCTCCAGGTACGCCTCCGGCCCGGCCCAATTGCTGTGATTAGTCACAATCCCGAGCGCTCCCGAGGACTTCCGGACAGCTACCGACCCCCACTGCCTAGGCGGTACGAGAGCTGATAGCAAAAGGCGATTTATCTTTTTAAATGTTTGCTTTTACCAGCTGTTAGCAGCTCCAGATATAGGTGAGCTTGTAGTTTGCAGGCATGCAGGTAACACTCCCTGCGCCCCCTCTGTGTCCACACTCTCTAATGCTACACACACAACTGCTTTAGTCCCATTACTTGCACAAAATGAACACCGTTAGGACATTACTTAGGTCTTGCTGTAACGTTACATCTACAGCGTGTTCCTCGGAATGCCCATGTGAGGACGTCGTGGTTTCTATGGCGTCAGTGGTGTGGAAAAAAATGGTGAAACACTGCACGCAGAACCATCCAAACCTGCTTTCAGGGCTCACCTCCGAATGCACAAACCTCTTCATCGGCCGCGTTGGCATAGTTTAACACGAGAATACAACATTGTGACGACATTTATCAGCTGAAGCGGGCGCTCGTTTAGTAACAATAAGAACGCTGTGGACCGAGATTGGGTGAGTTTGTTGACTCAAACAAGTTCCAGGTCTGAGAGTAACGGCGGCAAACCTACCGACTTGTAAGGGCAACCAGCGACTGTACGCAACCCGATCACCGTTGCAGGCCCGGCACTGGAGCCATCCCAAGTGTCGCTCCAAAACCAGGGGGACCTTGAACGTGGCTTCCCTCTCATCGACTGTCATGTTGAAAGCCAGTTCTGTCCTGTTGTAGAGGGAAAAGGTGACAGGCGGCGTCCCTCTGGATGACTGGCAGGTGACCACGGAAAAATAGTGGTGGGGATCCTCCTTCAGCACGCTGAAGGAAATTTCCGGGTTTGACACCACGTCTGAGGGAACCAGGATGCTGAAATGTGTTATTTTGTATTTTATATTTTTACTAGGCAACTACATACAACTACTCTCTGTTACTTTTTTTTGTGGATATACTCTACGTAAAAAGCACCGCAACCCATAACATAATTTCCATTGTTTAAGCCCCCTCACTCAATTTAGAAAGAAAGAAAGCTAAAGTCACCACACAGCAAAAGTGGGTGAGGAATATACAAGACAAGTACCAATATGAGTGTAGAATGAAAAAAACCCCATCTTAACTGCTTCCCATCATGCATTGCGTCCCATTCAGCTGCAATGAATGCAATGAACGAACTGCAGGCAGATTTGCTTTACTGGGAAGCAATGTCTGATGGGCAGCAGTAAAAATAATTGTTTATTATTCTACACTCGTATTGGTACTTGTCTTGTATATTTCTTGCCTACCTTTTCCGTGTTAAATAGCTGTGTGATGACTTTAGTTGAGTAATGACCTCCTGCGAGTTCGGACGGCTTGACAAGCTCGTTGCAAGTTCTCTTGGAGCTACCACTTCCTCACTGAGTGGAGGAGCAAGGAAAATACTCACCAGAATGCAGAAAGATGCAAAATTCAGGCAAATAAGGTAGATCAAACTTAGATCAAACACAAATGCATCAAGGATCTGGCAACTAGCGAGGCGAAATAACCAAAACAACTAAAATTAAAAAAATTACAAACAGGAAAAAGTAAAGTTGCAGCATACAGGGCAAACAGAAATGCAAAATAAAAGTAATTGTCTGTACGAAGAGACATTTTCCTCCCATTCAGTGTGGAAGTGGTACGTTTTTGGTTTCTCTGTTCACTCCCTTTTAAACCCTTTCTTAAGTTTAGACCACAGTAAATAAATCAGAGGTTAAGTAGTTAGCTCACTAGCTTGCTAATGGGTAAAGCCATTGCCGTCCGTTGTGTCCCCGCATTGATCTTGTAGGCTGCGCATTACAGTTGAGAAATGTGGTGTAAAAGAATAATCAGTGCATAAATGTGACTAAGGGGGTGTTATTTCATGTCTACCGGGCTCTAATAATGGTAAATATTGTATTTAGGTCCAACTGATGATGTTAATAATTTAATACATGGAAAGATCTGTATACTGACATAACTGTGTTTTTGTCTTCTTTTGAATGGTTTTCTCATGCAATAAAATCAACAGATTAGGGCAGACAAGCGGAGGCTCGGCTGCAGGAGATCATTCATCTTCTTGCAGCAGACCTCCAAAGTCTTGTCTCTTCCAATGCGCAGCATAGGATGCTCGGCCAAGAGTGGTGGTGTTGCTAGAGCCAAAGTGCCAAAGAACACCCACCTTTGACTGTGATTACCACTTCGGAACTGTTGGACGTGAAGACTCTTGTTGTGTTGTAGTGGTTTGTAGCAACGCACGTGTAGGGACCGCTGTCTGTACTGGAGGCTCTGAGGGTGACGCAAAACCATCACATACGTTGTTACACGCCATTGGTCTCAGACATGTAACCCAAAACCTGACCCTAAGCCATATTTGGAGAACTAATGCTTTAACCCATAACACGGTAACCTTAACCCACTAACCCTAATCCTTACACTC
This sequence comes from Oostethus manadensis, assembly GCA_024372805.1. NCBI lineage: Eukaryota > Metazoa > Chordata > Actinopteri > Syngnathiformes > Syngnathidae > Oostethus > Oostethus manadensis. The sequence goes on along the minus strand of QODF01000098.1, from coordinate 820,231 downwards.
TAACCTATTGCAGCCCGGAGACCATTTGCGACCCACTTTTTTTTAATGGCCCACGGCAAATCATATATAAAACATAATATAAATCATATATAATATAAATCATATATAAAACATATATACCAAATATTTCTAATACTGTATATATAACAAAGTCCAAATATTTTGGGGCACATTTGTATATAATTTATGTAAAGAAAACAATTTTGAATTGCAAAAAAGGAAAACATTAGTAAGTGAAATGCTCTAATCCTGGGGTGGGCAAACTTTCGTGGCCCACATTGTGGTTAAAAAAAGTGGCTATATGTAGGTGGCGAAACGAAAACAACACACCCACAACAAGTTAACGCATCACATAAATCAACCACGTAACTCAAAACTGTTATTTCCAAATGTCCGCAAGGCATGCTGGGCAGTCCAGCCGCAACAACAATACAAACTATGAACAATAAAACCATGGCTATCAAGAGTATGTTAACTCCTCCTTGTTTACGTCTCTGCTGACGTTGCAGTCAAGCAAAAATTTCACAAACACAGCAAAATGCTTGGGGGGAGCGCCACAAGCTACCCAGCATGCCTTGCGGCGGGAAGATATGGGTGTTTTTGGGGCATGGCATATGCAGCAGAACAGCCTGCAGGTAATAATAACTTACAACAAAGGTTTTGCATCATGACGTGAATGAGGAGACTTTCATAGGAACGCAACTGACCTGTAGATAAAGAGCTGGTCATCTACCACATGGTGGAGTGGTGATCGCGAGACCAGCTGACCACTGCGTAGCCACTCGTAGGAGACATGATTTCCGGCTGTAAGTTGACATCTCAGCTTCAGCACGCTTCCCTCGAAGATCTCATCTTGATCCGCTTGTACGATGACCTTTGCGCCTGCAACTGGTTCTGCAGGGGATCGACACACAGTGACGGACTCGCCGCGCACCCCGTGCGGGTCAGATACTGGGTCAAAATGTACGTTTTAAGCGCACTTGTGAAAAGGTACAATTGCATTGCTTTTAGCTGCAAACGGGTTCATTATGATGAGCACAATAAAAAGCAGCATTGGCTTTGTTAGCGCTCGAGTGGTGAGTTTCCAAGTGGTTTTGCACCACATCTGAGTCTCTTGTATTCCCTACATGGCAGGGAAAACACCTTCACTTGTCACCCAGAACACATGCAGTGTTTTAGTACGTCCAAGTCAGAAGAATTCAATCGATTGAAAGATTCCCTCGTTATTTGATCTACTCCCAGGAAAATGCACAACTGAGGCTGTAAACAACTTGTGGTCGTTGGACGCAATGGACATATTTTGGAGAAAAATAACCTACTTTGGAGTACTTTTTGGTTGGCAATATTTTTTGATAATTTTGCTCTAAAACTCTTCCTGCCCTGCGATTGACTGGCGACCATTCCAGGGTGTACCCCGCCTCTCGCCCAAAGCCAGCTGGGATAGGCTCCAGCATCCCCGTGACCCTAATGAGGATAAGCGGTATAGAAAATGAATGAATGAATGAACTATTCATTCCCTTTTTAACACAGACCCATCGTTTATATTTGGGAATGTGTAATTAAACAAACGTAATTTTAGAAATAATATGAATAAATACAATTAAATGATCGGAATATAATAAAAAACAGAAATGAGCAGGTAAGGCGGGAGTGCACGATGCTAAAGTTAGCACGCTAACTTTCAGACGTTAACATGCAACACGCGGCGTGTGTGATGCTGAACGAACGAATGAAGCGTCGAGAAAAAAACCAAAACGAGCAGAAAGGCGCGAGTTTACGACGTTAAAGTTAGCACGCTAACAGTGCTAGCATGCTATGGTAAACATGCAACAGCCAGCATGGTGGCGCTACGAGTCTTCCTGTGTTAATACTTACAAAATGGTTACTACCTGTCATGATTGCATGTTTATATAGGTTTCTACTTAGGAAAAAAGGCTAAAACGCTGCAATGCTAATATTAGCATGGTAAATGGTCTCTCACTTTTATAGCGCTTTCCCACCGTTAATGCGCTCAAAGCGCTTTGATCTGCATTTACCTACTGATGACCCAGCAACTGGGGTTTAGGATCTTGGCCAAGGATACTTCATGATCACAGGAGGACGGAGGATCGAACCAGCAACCTTCAGGTTGGGTGACGACCACTCCTACCACCTGAGCCATGCCGCCTCACATGTTCACAGTGCTAACATTAGCAACCGCTAGCACAATAGAGTTAAGGGCCTGCCAAAACTAATCAGCTCCCAATTGTCTCCCAACGACGCGAACCGGCTTTTGTCGTTCATTTCAAAGAACCGGCTCTTGGAGCCGATTCGGTCACGACTGAGTTGTTTATTTTGACTTTGCCCTAACCCTAAGACAGTACAAAAAGAGGAAGAACGAATCGGCTCCCAATTGTCTCAGAACGACGCGAGCCGGCTTTTGTCGTTCATTTCAAAGAACCGGCTCTTGGAGCCGATTCGGTCACGACTGAGTTGTTTATTTTGACTTTGCCCTGACCCTAAGACAGTAAAAAAAGAGGAAGAACGAATCGGCTCCCAATTGTCTCTGAACGAGACGAGCCGGCTTTTGTCGTTCATTTCAAAGAACCGGCTCTTGGAGCTGATTCGGTCACGACTGAGTTGTTTATTTTGACTTTGCCCTAACCCTAAGACAGTACAAAAAGAGGAAGAACGAATCGGCTCCCAATTGTCTCAGAACGACGCGAGCCGGCTTTTGTCGTTCATTTCAAAGAACCGGCTCTTGGAGCCGATTCGGTCACGACTGAGTTGTTTATTTTGACTTTGCCCTGACCCTAAGACAGAAAAAAAAGAGGAAGAACGAATCGGCTCCCAATTGTCTCTGAACGAGACGAGCCGGCTTTTGTCGTTCATTTCAAAGAACCGGCTCTTGGAGCTGATTCGGTCACGACTGAGTTGTTTATTTTGACTTTGCCCTAACCCTAAGACAGTACAAAAAGAGGAAGAACGAATCGGCTCCCAATTGTCTCAGAATGACGCGAGCCGGCTTTTGTCGTTCATTTCAAAGAACCGGCTCTTGGAGCCGATTCGGTCACGACTGAGTTGTTTATTTTGACTTTGCCCTAACCCTAAGACAGTAAAAAAAGAGGAAGAACGAATCGGCTCCCAATTGTCTCAGAACGACGCGAGCCGGCTTTTGTCGTTCATTTCAAAGAACCGGCTCTTGGAGCCGATTCGGTCACGACTGAGTTGTTTATTTTGACTTTGCCCTGACCCTAAGACAGAAAAAAAAGAGGAAGAACGAATCGGCTCCCAATTGTCTCTGAACGAGACGAGCCGGCTTTTGTCGTTCATTTCAAAGAACCGGCTCTTGGAGCCGATTCGGTCACGACTGAGTTGTTTATTTTGACTTTGCCCTAACCCTAAGACAGTAAAAAAAGAGGAAGAACGAATCGGCTCCCAATTGTCTCACAATGACGCGAGCCGGCTTTTGTCGTTCATTTCAAAGAACCGGCTCTTGGAGCTGATTCGGTCACGACTGAGTTGTTTATTTTGACTTTGCCCTAACCCTAAGACAGTAAAAAAAGAGGAAGAACGAATCGGCTCCCAATTGTCTCACAACGACGCGAGCCGGCTTTTGTCGTTCATTTCAAAGAACCGGCTCTTGGAGCTGATTCGGTCACGACTGAGTTGTTTATTTTGACTTTGCCCTAACCCTAAGACAGTACAAAAAGAGGAAGAACGAATCGGCTCCCAATTGTCTCCCAACGACGCGAGCCGGCTTTTGTCGTTCATTTCAAAGAACCGGCTCTTGGAGCTGATTCGGTCACGACTGAGTTGTTTATTTTGACTTTGCCCTAACCCTAAGACAGTACAAAAAGAGGAAGAACGAATCGGCTCCCAATTGTCTCAGAATGACGCGAGCCGGCTTTTGTCGTTCATTTCAAAGAACCGGCTCTTGGAGCTGATTCGGTCACGACTGAGTTGTTTATTTTGACTTTGCCCTAACCCTAAGACAGTACAAAAAGAGGAAGAACGAATCGGCTCCCAATTGTCTCTGAACGAGACGAGCCGGCTTTTGTCGTTCATTTCAAAGAACCGGCTCTTGGAGCCGATTCGGTCACGACTGAGTTGTTTATTTTGACTTTGCCCTAACCCTAAGACAGTACAAAAAGAGGAAGAACGAATCGGCTCCCAATTGTCTCAGAATGACGCGAGCCGGCTTTTGTCGTTCATTTCAAAGAACCGGCTCTTGGAGACGATTCGGTCACGACTGAGTTGTTTATTTTGACTTTGCCCTGACCCTAAGACAGTAAAAAAATGAGGTTGATATTCATGCCCATGTATGGATCATCTACACTCACCAATAACCTTGAGGTAGTGTGCATAGCTGACGGTGGGTTCCAGGCGAGAATTGTTCTGTGCTCTGGCCACACAAACCAGGTTGCCATCATGAAAAGTTCTGATCACGATGGGGAAGGTCGCAGTCCCTCCGTGGAGGGAACTGTAGAACCCCAGCAACTTGTCACGGTTTCCCACCCTGGTAAGGAAAACGGAAATTGCAGGGATCTATTGGGAGACTGTGCAAAGCATTTTTGCTACCCACTTGAATAACTCCAGAAGGATGGTTTCGTTCTTTGGGTAGATCGACAGAAGACAATTAAAGTCAACAACCTCATTCACCATAGCCTCTGAAGGGCCAAACACCTGAGGACGCTCTAGGAACAGCAGACCTACTGAAAGATGTCATTATGCCTTACAACAATCAGCCAAACCAAAAGCACTTTCAATAAGACCGAGAGTTCACTTGCCGCCTTGCTTTCCACAGTAGCAGGACCCTATCGGAAAAGAAACAGAAACGCCATCTTTAAAACGCCACGAGTCAGGCAGTTGGAAGCCACGGACTTACCCAGCATGCATACCAGGAGGAATGGAAACATCCTAGAAGAGAATGCTGAATGGCTAATTTACTGTAAATGAGCTGGACGGACGGCATCTACTTAGTTTTGGGAGTCAAAGGGGACTCATGCACATGTGCACATAACTGATAGCGTGATGGCCATAGCCACACCCCGTGTTCAAAAAACACATTTCGGGCGCGAGGCGGGGTATAGACAAACAGTCCTTTTCACTCACATCCATGCCTACGGACAATACGGAGTCGCCGGTCAACCTAAACTTCTTTGGAATGTGGGAGGAAACCGTAGTACCCGGAGAAACGGGAAGGACTTGCAGACTTCACACAGAAACGTTCAACCCAGATATTCCAGATCCAGCCAAAACGCTAACCTCTTGGCCACCGTGCGGCCTATTCGTCAACGTTAGAGCCAAAATTGTACTAAATTGTGTCTGGTCAGTAGGGGGTGCTGGGAAGTTACGGTCTGATGGTTTCGGGACTATGAAAGGGCAAGCCTAAGCTCTTTTTGGGGATGCTACCGGAAGGAAGAAAACAGTCTTTGAGACTATGATCAATATTTGTTCACTGGTGCTGATTGTTTTTTTACATCTTCTCTCCGATTCACAATCGCTTGTTCTTTACCCGTAGACTGCTCTCTGGTTTTAATGTTGTTTTCACCTCTAAATACAGCCTACACTAGCAAAACCTATCCTACCCAATATGGAACTGGAATTCATTGACTGAATGAGCAAGGCAATGACATGTTCAAATGAAAGGTGCTTTTTTTTAAGCTGCACTATGATCTAGGTGTGAATACCTGGAAATAAAATCTGAAATGTTGCTCTCATATTCATCTTTTAATGCCAAACCCTAATTTTTTCGGTCTACAGAAAAAAACAAAGGAAGTGACCTCTGGAGGGGCACTGCATGTGTCCTGCTATCAACTCTACAGTTTAACTGAGGCAAGCGGGGCCTGCGGTTGTGTGGATGTTGTTGTGGGGTCTTTTGTGACCTCTTGGCTGAGTCGTTGCTGTTCTTTTGGGGTAATTTTGGTTGGCCGGCCACTCCTGGGAAGTTTCACCGCTGTTCCATGTTTTGCCATTTGTGAATGAGTATTCCCCGCAGGGTGGCTGGGCTCTCCCTAAGAGATAGGGTGAGAAGCACTGTCATCCGGGAGAGACTCTGCATTGAGAGGAGCAAGATGAGGTGGCTCGGGCATCTGGTTAGGATGCCTCCCTGGTCACTTTTTCAAGCCACTGTAACTTGTCTTTCAGTATTTTTTTTTTTAACTAACAGTAGGCCATAGATAACCACAAAACAGCGGCCATTTTTTATTTTCTTTTTTTAAACGCGATGTAGCGAGGGACAACGGTACAGTGGTATGCAAAGGTTTGGGCACCCCAGTTCATTTTCAAGATTTTCCTTTATAACTCATTAGTTGTTTGGATCAGCAATTTCAGTTAAATATACCATACAGCACACAAACACCAAGATATTTGGAAAGTGAAATGAAGTTTTTAGGATTTACAAAAAGTGTGCAATAAATATTTCAACAAAATGAGGTAGGTGCATAAATGTGGGCACCCCAACAGAAAATCAATATTTATATTAATATTTAGTAGATCCTCCTTTTTCTGAAATAACAGATTCTAAACACTTCCAATGAGGGTCTGGATTCTGGTTGACGATGTCTTTGACCAATCTTCTTTACAAAACAGTCGGGTTTGATGGTTTTCGACAGCCCGCTTTAAACCGCACCAAAGATTTCCAATCATATTCAGGTCTGGGGACTGAGACTCCATTCCAGAATGTTGTACTTGCTCCTCTGCATGAATGCCTTTGTAAAATTTGAGCAGTATTTAGGGTTGTTGTCTTGTTGAAGTATTCAGTCCCGGTGCAACTTCAGATTTGTCTCTGTTCCTTGAACATTTTTCACAAGAATCTGCTGATGCTGACTGGAATTCATGTCAAATCTCCGTTGGACATCTCTGTGTGGAGTTTGCATGTTCTCCCCGTGCCAGCTGGAATTCATGCGACCTTCAATTTGAACAAGATTGCCGGTATCTGCACTGGCCACACAGCCCCACAGCATGATGGACCACCACCAGATTTGACTGTGGCTAGCGTTGTGTTTGTCTTGGGATGCTGTGTTCTTCATTCGCCAGGCACCTCCCCTTTTGTTACATCCAAATAACTCTAGTCAATCCATCTATCAAATGTACCTCAAGCGACTCCGTTTGTGGCATGTGTGCAGAAACGGCTTCCCCTTGTGCAAAGTGCGCTGAATAGCTGATTGATGCACAGACACCATCTGCAGCAAGATCAGGTGGTAGGTTTTGGGAGCTGGTCTGTAGGTTCAGTTTGATTGTTCTCGCCATTCTTCGCCTTTCCTTGTCTGAGATTTTTCTTGGCTGCGACTTCGGGCCTTAACCAGAACTGTGCTTGTGGTCTTTCATTACCTCACTATGTTTCTCTGACAACTGGATTTTCTGAGCTGGGCTTTTTATATCCTTCCCCCAAACCATGATCTTAAACAACCTTTGTTTTCATGTCATTTGACAGTTGTTTTGAGGCAAAGAAGATGCAAAGAGGAGAACAACTTGCAATCGGCCATCTTAAACACCCTTTCTCGTGATTGACATGACCTGTGTATGTAGCTCAATGAGCTTACCAAACTCATTTTGTGTTCCGATAATTAGAGCTTAAGGTATTCAAATAAAAAAAAACCAAGGGTGCCCAAATTTATGCACTTGCCAAATTTAGTTTAAATCATTATTGCACACTTTCTTTAAATCGGAATAACTTCATTTCACATCTCAAATACTGTCTATTGTATATTTAGCTGAAATTGCTAATGATTTATTAAGGAAAATCTTGAATATTATCAGGGGTGCCCAAACGTTTGCGTGCCACTGCATATTGCTGGTCTCGTCCCCTCATTTCACTTTGGCGTTAATGATACTTTGCTAAAAAGCACATTTGGGTTAAAACGGCACCTTGGCACCATCTGGTGGTAAAAAGTAGTAATGCGCTCCCAATGGCTCCCTCTGCTGGACTGCGTATATCGCTGCACTCTTTTGGGTCTGCTGGACAAAATGATGTCACTGTACTCGTTTGGCTCCTCCTGCTGGATCACAAATAGATTTGGCAAACAGAACATAAAAACATGCACATGCTTATAAAGGAGTTGTGCTCACGTAGCTTGTCAGTACAACTCTGTATGCATTGGAACGCCGCTTCTTCACAGAGCTCACACGCACCTGGTCTGCCAGGGAATTAAGAAGTATCAGGAGGGATCAATGTTTCCAACTCACCTACTGTGTTACTACATTTATCAAAAATTCCGATCCATTCAAAGTCTCTTTTTAACCAAAAAAAAAGCTACTAGCGACAAATCTAGTGACTTTATTGGAGACTTTTGGAGTCTCAAGAGTGACATGAATGCATGTATCACAGCTCTGCCTTGTCTGTGACATTCAAAAAGAAGAAAGGTTATTTGTAGTTCTAAACATTTTTTGCGTGTCGTGTTTTATTACTCCCTTTTTGTCACTGCCACGGCCATAACATTCCATTCCATAACGTTTCTTCTTTCTTAGCTGTTGCAGAGGACAGCAACGTTTGGCTGTGAGTGAAGAAGACATTCAGAAAGTGTCGCTAGTGTTTCCCTAATGAATTGCACATTGCTCCTTCTCAATACTTCATTTAAATGAATGAATAGGAAAACACAACAGAATGGAATGTGTGCCTTGCTAAAGTTAGAGCTCCGAGGTAGGGGCTGCAGAGGGCAGTCATGTTTGTGTGCTGGGTTAGTGTGTGTTGGTAATGTTCACACATGTGTGTTGCTCCCCACAGCAAGTGGGAAGGTTCTCCTGTGAGGCCGACATGCTAACCATTAGATCACCATCCTTCCTCATGATTATCCCCCAAAATAATTTAACAGCGAGCTATGCAAACTGTCGTCGCTTGCATCTGTGAAAGTACAATGAATAAACTATGAATAAGCAAAAATCCCAACAGGCCGAGCTGGGAGAAACCAGTAACTGTGTACACACACTATAGTGTAAATAATGCGTCATTAACATTTTAGACCTGATTGTGTTGCTGTCGCTTGGCTGATACAGGATGCACTTCACAGGAAGCTCATGACCGTTGCCTTCTTTCCAATCTGGTGAGGCTGCGTGCTGTGGAACACAAGAACAACAAGGTACTCAAAACACCATTTTTATTTGTCATGGAACAATTCATTCCTCTAACATGAACTAACACAACTAAAACACCAGCAACAAAAAAGACAAGTAATGTACAATGAAACGGAAAACAAACGGCTCCTACGCTGACATTAACAAGAGCACTAAGCAACAATTTATATACCGCTTTAACGCTCACATCTACAGTGGTGTGAAAAAGTGTTGAAATATTAGTCTATGACCAAAAAACTGGACGCAAAATGTAGTTTTTAAATACAACTTTTATTATTAAAGGAGGAAAAGAAATCCAAAGCTACATGGCCCTGTGTGAAAAAGTCATTTCAGCCTAAAGCCAAAATTGGTTGGGCCACCCTAGCAGCAACTGCAATCAGGCGTTTGCCATAACTTGCATTGAGTCTCCTATAGCGCTGTGGAGGATTTCTGGCCCACTCATCTTTGCAGAATTGTTGTCATTCAGTCACACTGGAGGCTTTTCCAGCTTGAAGCCTTTTTAAGGTCATGCCACAGCATCTCAATATTCTGAAAATTCAGGTCAGGACTTTGACTAGACCACACCAAAGTCTCCATTTTGTTTGTTTTGGATCATTGTCCCGCTGCAGAACCCAAGTTGGTTTCAGCTTGAGGTCACCAATAGATGTCCGGACATTGTCCATTTTGAATTCATGTCCGGGTCTGGAAGCAGCAAAAAAGCCCCAGACCATCACACTACCACCACCATATTTTACCGTTTGTATGATGTTCTTTTTCTGAAACGCGGCGCTACTTTTTGTCCCGATGTAACTGGACACGCACCTTCCAAAAAGTTCAACTTTGGCGATGGGGTCATGAACATCGACCTTAACTGAGGCAAGTAAGGCCTGCGGTTCCTTGGATGTTGTTGTGGGGTCTTTTGTCATCTCTCTGATGAGGCGTCACTGCACTCTTGGGGTAACGTGCAAAAAATAAGGAAGGGGGCAAAACATTTTGGCACCACTGTATCAGATGAAAAGTGAAATGAATCAATGCCAGCGTACAAACGTAACATACCAACACAAACCGGTCTGAGCAAATGGCCACATTTGAAACAAGTTTCCTTACCTGAGATTGAAGCAGGGATTCATTTGTTAATTGGGACTAATGTTCCCCAAAGCCTGCGGATGATGGGCCCTATGCCGTAAGGACAACGCTGGGTTGTACAGTAAATGGACCCACTGACAGGAAACAGCGGACAGGCCATTCATTGTGAACCAGTACCAGTAAACAGGGTGTCCATAATAAATCCGGATGAGCAGTTCAGGAACGACTTCCCTGAATCCACCATACATGAACAGCCAGGACTCTCCAGACGTTCCTGGAGTTGGTCACCACATCTCCCCAACATCTGAGTGGCCATTACCAGATCTGTTTGCCATTAAGACAGCCTGCTATCACAATGCCTACTAACAAAAAAGTTGTTCAACAGCGGCTGTGCCGTTTGAAAAGGAGGCTTCAGAGAGACCCATTACTGTCACACGGAGTAAAACACGTTTATGAACGAACTGCTTGTGAAGGAGTATTCCCTAAAGGGTGCCTGAAGCAGAGCTGAGCTGCAGTGACGCAAAGTGTGGTTCCTACCGCATCAGAGCATGAGAGCGGTGTTTGACTGTGGTGCCAGTTATCAAGGAAAATGGTTGAATGAGCAGTTACCTCGAGGGCCTGACCTAACCAGCTCACTGACAGGAAGTGTGCCTCGGAAGCAGTTGTCATCATGGCAGACATCGAATCCATGTTCCGTCAGGTCCAGGTTTCTCCAGAAGATGTAGACCTGCTGAGGTTTCTTTGGTGGCCACAAGGAGATCTACGCCAAGCAACAGCGGAGTTTAGGATGAAGGTACATTAATTTGGAGCAACCTAAGGAACTGTGCAGAGGATTTTGGACACCAGTTCAAGAAGGAGAATGCAAAGGAAACATTGCACTGTTTGTGTCTGGATGATTGCCTGGTGTCCGTCTCACCAGAGGAGCAAGCAGTCATACTGTAGGAACAATGGCCAACCGCATCGATGTCTTGTGGAGAAACGAACTATACATGACGCTGCTGGATTCAATGTTCGGGCTGCATCGGTGCTGAAATACATAAGAAACAAAACAACCACGGCTTCAAGTGTTTGTGGCTAAACGTGTTGCTGAGATTTTAAAGTCATCTCAACCAGACCAATGGAGATATGCGGACACAAGCTCTAGCCCAGCATCCAGAGGGGTCAAGCTGGAGACGTTTCTCAACGACACCTCGTGGGTGTCAGGACTTCAGTGAGTGCTTTAGAACTGGAGAAGACCCAACTTCCTACCTGGTTCACTACTTCTCCTCCTGGCTCTGCCTAAGAAAATCCGTAACATGGATTCTAAAGACTGGCTGTTGTCCTGCCGGGGAACGAGGAAGCCGTGAAAAGCAGTACAATGCGAGCCCGACGTTGCACAAATGCGTGCATTTAAAAATACTTGAGTGCAGAGAAATCTTGCAGCAGATGGTATTGTGCAGTCTGAGCTCGGTTTTGCCAAGAAAAAAGGTTTCCAGAGGAGCCTTAAAAGGGGTCAGAGCACTAGAAAAACGTTTACACGTTGTGTTCTGTTTTGCAAGATGGTATCCTGCGTGTTGGCGGAAGGCTCAGCGGATCAACATTGCCTGTGGAATCGATGCCTCTTACTATTTTGGCCAAAGAGTTCCATACTTCCGCTTTGCTATTTAGACATATCTAGCAACACAGGACATGGTGCTCGCTTTCTGAGCTCAGGACTGCAGAAATTGACTGCAGAAATGGACCTTCAACCCGCCTGCAGGATCACACCACAGAGGAACGTGGGAAAGGTCTCATTCCATTGGTGAGGAAAGTGCTGAACTCAACCCTCGGAACACAACATCTGGATGAGGAAGGCCTTCACACGGTGCTTCGTGAGGTTGAAGCCATCATTAACAGTCGGCCCATCACCAAAGCATCCTCACATCCTAATGATCTTGGAGCCTTAACACCAAACCATGTTCTGCTGTTGAAAAACTTGCCTTCCCTACCAGCAGGAGGGTTCCATGAAGATGGAGGCTGGAAGCAGTGGACCAAGGACTATTTGGCGCTAGAGTAATGCGCTGGGGATACTGTTATCATCATAGTCCAATCCAATCCAACTTCATTTCTATTGCACTTCAAAAACAACAAAGTTGACCCAAGTGCGGTTCACAACAATAATAAGAAACATAGACAGGAAAATACAATCAGACAAAACATAATGTACACTATAAAAGTCAACAATTTCAGAAAAAGCCAATACGTTTTAAGAACTGACTTGTGATTCCGCCCGTCTAAGGTGCAGGGGCAGTGCGTTCCACAATTTTTTTTCCACAACAGGTTTCACGTAATGTGACAAAGCACCAAGATCTGAGCAGGCGGTATTCACCTCACAAGGCCCAAACACCCCGACTTCTGTTTTTTTTTATCATTTAAAAATGGAACATTCAATGACATCCGATTTTTTATTTCCTCCCCACAGTCTCGGAGTTGCTTTGTACCGTGAGCATTTCCCTTTTTGAGTGGCATATACATTTGCGTATCATCTGCATACCACTGGAAAGAATTGACGTGCTTTTGAAAAATACATCTGAGAGGGAATAGATGAAGAGAGAAATGAAGAGGCCCAAGAATAGACCCCTGGGGCACGCCACGTGTAAGAGGGGCGGCAAAGGGCTCAGCAGAACCAACGCTAACAGAGAACAGTCTATCTGTGAGGTAGGATTTCAGCCATTCCAACGCGGGGCCTTGTATGCCGACGCAATATTGCAGTCGAGATAATAAGATCGGGTGGTCCAGTAGGTCGAGAAGGACAGTAGTATGACACCATGTCCACAATCCGTAGCAACCAGGATGTCGTAAAAACAGGGGTTGGGAACCTTTTGGGCTAAGAGAGCCATAAACAATAAATATCTTCAAATGTATTTTGCTGAGAGCCATATCCTAGTTTTTAGAAAGTGAATACAACTAAAAGTGTGCCAACAATTTTACATGATAAAAAGTCTCTGATTTGGATGCATAAAAGTGTTGAGAAGGTTTTATATTTGGAATGTTATTTTTAACACTTTGATCCCTGTCATGTTTTACTCTAAAATGTCAGCAAAAGAATTACACAAAACATTATAAAACAAAAATGATCTTTTGAATTGTAATACAATATTATGGCTTTATTCCCACAATACTTTAACTTTATTCCCATATTTTTTCCCAAGCTAATATTCCAAAAATTACAACTTTATATTGTTTTGTTTGTTTCTTAATATTGCGCCGTTTAAAAAATCAAAATGAACTCTGTTACTAAAATGGCATTATTTTTACTCATATTATTACATGTTTACTTTTGTAAAATTGTTGACTTTTATTTCTCTTAATGTTTTGACTTTTTACTTGTAAAATGACAGCAATTTTTTTCTACTTCTGCTTCTTCTTCTTTTCTATTTTCTAATTTTTTCAACTTTTCTCATAATTATGACTTTATTCCGGTAATATTTTGACTTTATTCTCCTAATATTATAACCTTTTCCACAACCTCTTTCTTTTGGTTAGATTGCAACTTTTCTGCTAATACTTTGACTTTATTTGTTGTAAAATTACTACTCATTTTAAAATGTTTGCTGTTTCCTTCAAGTTTTTTTGTTAAATTGTATTTTTAGATTGCGCCGCGGGCCAATAAATCATTCGGATCGCACTTCGAACCCCCCCCGTTGTAAAGCAAGATATGTTACGTATACTTTAAGAAAAAAACGAAATTAAAAGAAATAAATCTTATAGTGTTTAGAAATGTATGTGGTCATCAAAAGCGCCGCATCTCCACAGCTTCCCTATCCCTGCGTTCAAAACTCTAACTAGGGCTGTCTCGGTGCTATGTTTTTGTTTTTAAATATTGTTTCAGTCGGCTATAAACGGTTTTTTCTCAAATGTTCCAAATGAAAGGAAGTTTTGAAATTGGTCTGAAGGGAAAACCTCTTTAAGCAAGCGGGACTGGATCGTGTGGGGATCCTGAAGGCTTCATCTTATCAACAATGTTTCTTTGAACGCTGGCAGAGTGGCGCACTCAAAGTGATCAAAAACAGCAGATGGCAGCCAAACAACGCAAGGGTCATACAAAGGAGAGTTAATAAGAGTCCTCGTGTTTTGCACTTTACTAACAAAAAAGTTGACAACGCTGTCAGACATTCCAACCGTAGGCTCTAAACCAGCTGATTGTGGGGGCATTACGAACACTGTTTACACTTTTAAACAACACCCGAGGGCTGTTAGAATTGGACAAATACTCTCTTTTCGCAGTTTTCGCTATTTCGTCGACACGACCGCCAACTCTCTCACCATCCAGTTATGAAAATGGCACACTGTTGGCGTTGTTGTTGTTTTTCTTTTTTGAGAGCAGTTTCAAGACAAAAAACAGCCACGATCATTTGCATGTAAAAACAGAAACTTGGCAGCAAGGGGGAAGTGGAAGAACGACGGTTACGCGTTGGAGGGACATTTTAACGCGTGCACTTGCACACACACAGCTCATTTGCAAATGAACCTTGTTGAATGAAAATTGTAATTAGTTAATGGTGTTATATTTGTAAGCAAATGGTTGTTTGGATGTAAAAAAAACCACTTTTTTGTGTTGTTTGTTTATGTTGTGGTGTAGTTGTTTAGATATTTGAGCTGTTACAAAAGCAGAACATTTGTCTCAAAGGGGTTTTCTCCCTTTTTTAGTCAGGAACTGATATTTTCCTAAAATGTACCCATGTTCTACTGCAGATGAAAGGCGGTTTTGGTATGTTCCACGTTTATATAGCCATTGACGACAATACTCTGTGTGCATTTGAAGTAAAAATCGTCTAAAATACACAAGGGGTTGTCTTTTAAAAAATGGCTGGGATTGAAATAAACAATAATGATATTTGTTTGTATTATTTTATTCTGTTAATTTTGTTATCTTGGAACAAAAACAAAAAATGAATGCTCAATTGGTTTCTTATGTATTCGTATGACATATTTATATGCATTTAAAATCATTTTCTCCATGTCCAACTACAATTGTAAAACTATGAAATTGGCTTGGGCGATACGGACCGTGGCGTGTATGTTTTTGGGATGTCGAGTTAAATAAATTCAGCGGAGGCTTCTATAAAAGCTACAAACCTTCACCTGCAGGGTGTGCCACTACAAAATAAAAGCCGCCACGTCTTACCTCTGTTTACTTGAAAACAAGTTTAAGTATTTATGTATATTGTACCGCGACCCTAATGAGGATAAGCGGTACAGAAAATGAATGAATGAATGAATGAATGTATATTGTATGAATATATACAGTAGTGTGAAAAACTATTTGCCCCCTTTCTGACTTTTTATTCTTTTGCACGTTTGTCACACTTAAATGTTTCTGCTCATGAAAAATAGTTAACTATTAGTCAAAAGTGACATAATTGAACACAAAATGCAGGTTTACGTTATTAAGGGAGGGAAAAAACTCCAAATCTACATGGCCCTGTGTGAAAAAGTGATTGCCCCCCTTGTTACAAAAATAACTGGTTTATCACACCTGAGTTCAATTTCTGTAGCCACCCCCAGGCCTGATAACCACAGTGAGAGCTTTTATCCACAAATGGCAAAAACATGGAACAGTGGCGAACTTTCCCAGGAGTGGCCGGCCGCCCTAAATTACCCCAAGAGCGCAGAGACACCGAGAGGTCACAAAAGATCCCAGGGCAAAGATCCCAAACATCTAAAGAACTGCAGGCCTCAATTAAAGTCAGTGTTCACAACTCCACCATAAGAAAGAGACTGGGCAAAAACGGCCTGCATGGCAGAGTTCCAAGACGCAAACCACTATTAAGCAAAAAGAACATTAAGGCTCATCTAAAAAAACATCTCGATGACTGCCAAGACTTTTGGGAAAAGATCTTGTGGACTGACGAGACAAAAGTTGAACTTTTTGGAAGGTGCGTGTCCCGTTACATCTGGCGTAAAAGTAACACAGCATTTCATAGCAACAGTCAAATATGGTGGTGGTAGTGTGATGGTCTGGGCTTGTTTTGCTGCTTCAGGACCTGGAAGGCTTGCTGGGATAGATGGAAGCATGAATTCTACTGTCTAGCAAAAAATCCTGAAGGAGAAGGTCCGGCCATCTGTTGGTCAACTCAAGCTAAAGCCATCTTGGGTGCTGCAGCAGGACAATGACCCAAAACACACCAGCAAATCCACCTCTGAATGGCTGAAGAAAAACCAAATGAAGACGTCGGAGTGGCCTAGTCCAAGTCCTGACCTGAATCCCATGGAGATGCTGTGGCATGACCTTAAGAAGGTGCTTCATGCTAGAAAAGCCTCCAATAAAGCTGAATGACAACAATTCTGCCAAAATTCCTCCAGAGCGTGTAAAAGACTTGTTGCAAGTTATGGCAAACGTTTGATTGCAGTTTTTGCTGCTAAGGGTGCCCAAGCAGTTATTAGGTGCAGGGGCAATTACTTTTTCACACAGGGCTATGTGGGTTTGGATTTTTTTCTCCCTAATAATAAAAACATTCATTTAAAAACTGCATTTTGTGTTTACTTGTGCTATCTTTGACTAATATTAAAATGTGTTTGATGATCAGAAACATTTTGTGTGACACTGTATACTGCCAAGACATGTATAGCTTATTATTTACGCACATATTGACCACAATGTGTTTGAAAACACATGTGTCCACATGTGCACTTGGTACCAGGACACAATTGGGCCACAGGTGGATGATTGACTTTGTGGTTGTGTCATCGGACTTGGGGCCACATGTCTTGGACACAAGGGTAAGGAGTGGGGCGGAGATGTCAATCGATCACCACCTAGTGGTGAGTCGGTTCCGATGGCGGCGGAGGATGCCGGTCAGACGCATTGTAGGGTCTGCTGGGAACGTCTGGCAGAAGGAGTTTGAACTCCCACTTTTGGAAGAGCTTCTACCATGTTTCGAGAGGAGGCGGCGAACATTGAGTCCGAGTAAGCCATGTTTCGTGCCTCCATTGTCGAGGCGTCTGATCGGAGCTGTGGCCGTAAGGTGGTCGGTGCCTGTCGTGGCGGTAATCCCAGAACCCGTTGGTGGAGGGGTTCTGGTTTGGTGGCCGCAGGATTGTGTCTCTGCTTTTTGCGGATGATGTGGTCCTGTTGGCTTCATCGAGCCGTGACCTTCAACTCTCACTGGAACGGTTTGCAGCCGAGATGAGAATCAGCATCTCCAAATCCAAGTCCACGGTCCTCGCCCGGAAAAGGGTGGAGTGCCATCTCCGGGTTGGGGATGAGATCCTGCCCCAAGTGGAGGAGTTTAAGTATCTCGGGGTCTTGTTCAGGAATGAGGGAAGGATGGAACGTGAGATGGACAGACGGATTAGGGTGGCGTCTTCAGTGATGCGGACTCTAAGACAACAAAAAAATCTGAAGAGCCACTCGGGAGCCCAAAGAGCCGGCTCTTTTTAGTGAGTCGACTCTCTATAAATGTCCATCACTAGTGATACTGTAACTATTTCAGTATCACTAGTTTTCAATTCCGTGATGGATATTTCGCTTATCATTTGAAAATAAAATGCTGACATCCGGTCTGGGCTAGTGTTGTTGAAAATGTCTCATTGAGTTACGGGCTTTTGAACGGAAACACTTTATTTAGCCATACATGGAATCTTTCACTTGTGTGCACTGCTTTATGGAATCACAGGAGTGCCAAAATGTAATACATGTGACAATATAAAGAAAATCAATAATACAAAAATATAAAATTGGGGTTATATTCTTTTTACATTTTGTCTGCGTTTTTTATTTGGTCATCGCTT
The DNA here is from genome assembly GCA_024372805.1 of Oostethus manadensis. Classification (NCBI taxonomy): domain Eukaryota; kingdom Metazoa; phylum Chordata; class Actinopteri; order Syngnathiformes; family Syngnathidae; genus Oostethus; species Oostethus manadensis. The sequence continues at coordinate 802,360 of QODF01000098.1, read as the reverse complement.
TTGTTTTTGTTTTTTTCCCCATTGTAGCGTTTATTTCCCTGCCTTGTGTTTGTGTTCCATTTGCTGTTTGTCATTGCATTTAGCGGATGCCTACAGCTGATGACAAAAGGCGACAAAATGCAATACATGGACCCGCACCACAGCACCTTCTGCCAGGGTGACTAGTTCCATCCAGTCCCTTATCTACTTCTCTCAGCAGCTGCGATACGGACCCCATCATATAAAGACGTCGCCGTAATGTTACTTCCTGTCTGTGACCCGCTATCTTTCTATCGTATTGATTCTCTTGGCACGCGTTCCTTTTTCATTTTGGCACTCCTGTGATTCCATACCGCTTGTCCAGTAAATAAAGTCATATCATAAACTCAACGAAAGTGCTGGTCTTAATTTGAAGTTTCACCACCAACAGTACAAGTACAACGCTTTTAAGGTAAATTAATCTTGCGTTCTCTCGCAACAGTTTTGCGAGCTCTCGCAAACGTTCGTCCTTTTTAATAAAAAAAAGGGAGGGGCTACACTTGTCAACTTTGACCGCCTGCCAGTCAACCTCCACGTACAACTCTGATATTACCATTAAAAAAAAAACATTAATATAACATTAATAAGCGACGAAGCGTTACTGTGTGAAAGCTAAGTAGTCACTTTGTGTCCCGCAATGTCGCCATACACGAGCCAGGCAGCAACTTTGACTTTCCATTTCCAAGCGCAGTTACTTCAAATTGTTTCTGGAAAAATAAGGACAAGTCATTTATTTACGTTCAAAAGCCACTAACCCACCTGCATTTGTGAGCGGCACTCTCTGTGACGTCATTCTATCGAAGGCTACTTCCTGGTAGAGGGGAGGGGAGGGGAGGGGAGGAGAGGGGAGGGGGGGGCGGAATCAACTACAGAGTGACTGAAAAGTAAATCTCCACTTATTCTGTTGGTTTATTGAAATGGTTCCTCAATTTCTTATTAAATGTATTGGAGTTTAATCTGTCTTTTCTCCGGATTGATTTTGCTTTGAATTCGAAGACCTTCAAACTCCACAAGCTAACAGTAGCTGCCTTCGAAGTATCAGGAGTAGGGATGCTAACAATACACCGATTCGACCGGCTAGCGAATCAGATGCACCGATACTAATCAGCCATAAGTCTTTAGACGAATCGATTGCGGGGACGTACACTGGGTATCGCGAGATCAATGTCTTACGAATAAAGACCAGAACTGGTCTGTCGGCGAAAGGATTGTCGGTCATGTTCTGTACCTTAACATGACTGCGGCCAAAACTAGCTAGCTGAGCCCAAGCTAGCCGAGTTAGCCGCGGCGGACGCTAGCCAGCTAACTTGTTTGGCTAACTAACGCGTCTGACCGCCAAAGTTCGGAACGTCTTTGGCTTAATTTCATAAAAGTGCAAAACTTGACCAGTCAGACCAACAGAGGTGAGTATGGTAACTTTTCTGATTTGTAATGGAATTACTTTGAAATGTTGCACCTGGAGTATTGAAAACACTATGTATGGAACTTGTTAGTACAACAAGTCCAAATTTCAGAGCTATAAAAATATGTCCATCCATCCATTTTCTTCCGCTTATCCGAGGTCGGGTCGCAGGGGCAGCAGCATAAGCAGGGAACCCCAGAGGTCCCCCCGGCCACTTCGTCCAGCTCTTCCCGGCGGATGCCGAGGCGTTCCCAGGCCAGCTGAAAGACATAGTCTCTCCAACGTGTCCTGGGTCTTCCCCAAGGCCCCCTACCGGTTGGACGTGCCCTGAACACCTCCCCAGGGGAAAAAAAATTATCTGGGTTGGCCAAACCTTTGCATACCACTGTACCGTTGTCCCTCGCTACATCAAGCTTTTAAAAAAAAAAAATGCCCGCTGTGTTGAGGTTATCTATGGGCTACTGTTGGTTAAAAAAAATACTGAAAGACAAGTTACAGTGGTGTGAAAAAGTGTCCATGGAGGCGTCCGGAAGGCATCCTAACCAGATGCCCGAGCCACCTCATCTTGCTCCTCTCAATGCGTAGGAGCAGCGGTTTATTCCGAGTCTCTCCCGGATGACAGTGCTTCTCACCTTATCTCTAAGGGAGAGCCCAGCCACCCTGCGGAGAATACTCATTTCGGCCATTTGTACCGCAATCTTGTCCTTTCGGTCACTACCCACAGCTCATGCACATAGGTGAGGGTAGGACGTACCGCTACAGAGTTCACATCACTGCAGACGCCGCACCAATCCGCCAGTCTATCTCACGTTCCATCCTTTCCTCACTCGTGAACAAGACCCAGAGGTACTTAAACTCCTCCAGTTGAGGCAGGACCTCATCCCCGACCCTGAGATGGCACTCCAACCTTTTCCGGGCGAGAACCATGGACTCAGATTTGGAGGTGCTGATTCTCATCCCAGCTGCTTCACACTCAGCTGCGAACCGATCCAGTGAGAGTTGAAGGTCACTGCTCGATGAAGCCAACAGGACCACATCGTCTGCAAAAAGCAGAGATTGAATCCTGCGGCCACCAAACCGGAACCCCTCAACGCCCTGGCTGCGCCTAGAATTTCTGTCCATGAAAGTAATGAACAGAATCGGTGACAAAGGGCAGCCCTGGCGGAGTCCAACCCTCACTGGAAACGGGTCCGACTTATTGCTGGCAATGCGAACCAAACTCTGACACCGGTCATACAGGAAACGAACCGCCTGGATTAGGTGGTCCGATACCCCATATTTCCGGAGAACTCCCCACAGTGTTCCCCGAGGAACACGGTCTAATGCCTTCTCCAAGTCCACAAAACACATGTAAACTGGTTGGGAAAACTCCCATGCACCCTCAAGGACCCTGCCGAGAGTATAGAGTTAGTCCACAGTTCCACGACCAGGACGAAAACCACACTGCTCCTCCTGAATCCGAGATTCGACTATATGGCGGATCCTCCTCTCCAGAACCCCTGAATAGACCTTACCGGGAAGGCTGAGGAGTGTGATCCCACGATAGTTAGAACGCACCCTCCGGTACCCCTTCTTGAAAAGTGGGACCACCACCCCGGTCTGCCAGTCCAGGGGCATTGACCCCGATGTCCACCTGATGCTGCAGAGTCGTGTCAACCAAGACACGCCTACAGCATCCAGGGCCTTAAGGAACTCCGGGCAGATCTCATCCTGCCCCAGGGCCTTGCCACCAAGGAGCGTTTTGACCACCTCTGTAACCTCAGCCTCCGAGATAGGCCCGGGCACTGCTTCTATGTTGGAAGACGTGTCGGTGGGATTGAGGAGGTCTTCAAGGTATTCTCTCCACCGGTCCACAACATCTCGAGTCGAGGTCAGCAGCACACCGTCCCCACCAAACACGGTGTTGACTGTGCACTGCTTCCCCCTCCTGAGATGGCGGATGGTGGTCCAGAATCTCTTTGAAGCCACCCGGAAGTCATTTTCCATGGCCTCTCCGAACTCCTCTCATGTTTGACTTTTTGCTTCAGTGTCAAAGCCGCAGACTGCTCGGCATGCCGGTACCTGTCAGCTGCCTCCAGACTCCCATGTGCCAAAACGGCCTGATAGGACTCTTTCTTCAGCTTGATGGCATCCCTCATCATTGGTGTCCACCAACGGGTTCTGGGATTACCGCTACGACACACAACGACCACCTAATGGCCACAGCTAAGATCAGCCACATCGACAATGGAGGCACGAAACATCGCCCACTCAGACTCAATGTCCGCTGCCTCCCTTAGAAAATGGTCAAAGCTCTCCCAGAGGTGGGAGTTGAAACTCCTTCTGACAGGATACTCTGCCAGATGTTCCCAGCAGACTCTCACAATGCGTTTGGGTCTGCCAGGTCTGACCGGCATCCTCCCCCACCATTGGAACCAACTCACCACCGGGTGGTGATCGGTTGACAGCTCCGCCCCTCTCTTCACCCAAGTGTCCAAAACATGAGGCCGCAAGTCCGATGACACAACCACAAAGTCAATCATCGAACTGCGACCCAAGGTATCCTGGTGCCAAGTGCACATGTGGACACCCTTACGCTTGAACATGGTTTTTGGTATAGACAATCCGTGACGAGCATAGGAGTCCAATAACGAGACACCACTTGGGTTAAGATCAGGGGGGCCGTTCTTCCCAATCACACCTTTCCAGGTCTCACTGTCGCTGCCAACATGAGCGTTGAAGTCACCCTGCATGACAAGGGAATCCCCCGATGGAGCACTCTCTAGTACTTCCTCTAAGGACTCCAAAAAGGGCGGGTATTCTGAACTGCTGTTTGGTGCATAAGCGCAAACAACAGTCAGGACCCGTCCCCCCACCTGAAGGCGTAGGGAAACTACCCCGTGGGTGCAGGCCTGGCCACCAAATGCACGCCATCATACCCCACCTCCAGGCCTGGCTCCAGAGGGGGACCCTGGGGACCCGCGTCCGGGCGAGGGAAAACTAAGTCTGTTGTTTTTAGCCATCATCAGGGTCTTTTTGAGACACTCTTTGTCTGGTCCCTCCCCTAGGACCTGATTGTCATGAGTGACGCAAGTTAGCTCCTAGGATCACTGGGACACGCAAACTCCTTCACCACAATAAGGCGGTGGCACAGGCACGAAAAATTACCAAATATAAATTGTTAAAAAAAATAATACATTACCAAACATTCATTCATTTTCTATACCGCTTATCCTCATTAGGGTCACGGGGATGCTGGAGCCTATCCCAGCTGACTTTGGGCGGAAGCGGGGTACACCCTGGACTGGTCGCCAGCCAATCACCAGCCAGACAAACAAACATTCACACTCACATTCATCCCTTTGGACAATTTAGAGTCGCCAATGAAGCTAACATGCATGTTTTTGGAATGTGGGAGGAAAGCGGAGTACCCGGAGAAAACCCACACTAACACAAAATACATGATATATGTTTATTATTTAAATGCACATTGACGATTTAAATAAATCCATTTGATAGCATGCATTTTAGACATTAGTCATTAGTAAAAATACATTAATTTAAGACAAGCAAAAAAGCCAAAGAGCAGTTTCACTTTTCACAGCTCACTTTTTAATCAACGGAGCCAAAAGAACCGGCTCTCCAAAAAGAGCCGAAATATCCATCACCACCACATAGCCAAGCAGAGATTCACAAAGTAGGTCCAAAGTCCAAATTAGTTCGGTCCTGAAAGAAGANCTCTAAGGACTCCAAAAAGGGCGGGTATTCTGAACTGCTGTTTGGTGCATAAGCGCAAACAACAGTCAGGACCCGTCCCCCCACCTGAAGGCGTAGGGAAACTACCCCGTGGGTGCAGGCCTGGCCACCAAATGCACGCCATCATACCCCACCTCCAGGCCTGGCTCCAGAGGGGGACCCTGGGGACCCGCGTCCGGGCGAGGGAAAACTAAGTCTGTTGTTTTTAGCCATCATCAGGGTCTTTTTGAGACACTCTTTGTCTGGTCCCTCCCCTAGGACCTGATTGTCATGAGTGACGCAAGTTAGCTCCTAGGATCACTGGGACACGCAAACTCCTTCACCACAATAAGGCGGTGGCACAGGCACGAAAAATTACCAAATATAAATTGTTAAAAAAAATAATACATTACCAAACATTCATTCATTTTCTATACCGCTTATCCTCATTAGGGTCACGGGGATGCTGGAGCCTATCCCAGCTGACTTTGGGCGGAAGCGGGGTACACCCTGGACTGGTCGCCAGCCAATCACCAGCCAGACAAACAAACATTCACACTCACATTCATCCCTTTGGACAATTTAGAGTCGCCAATGAAGCTAACATGCATGTTTTTGGAATGTGGGAGGAAAGCGGAGTACCCGGAGAAAACCCACACTAACACAAAATACATGATATATGTTTATTATTTAAATGCACATTGACGATTTAAATAAATCCATTTGATAGCATGCATTTTAGACATTAGTCATTAGTAAAAATACATTAATTTAAGACAAGCAAAAAAGCCAAAGAGCAGTTTCACTTTTCACAGCTCACTTTTTAATCAACGGAGCCAAAAGAACCGGCTCTCCAAAAAGAGCCGAAATATCCATCACCACCACATAGCCAAGCAGAGATTCACAAAGTAGGTCCAAAGTCCAAATTAGTTCGGTCCTGAAAGAAGATTTGATTTGCAACACTGGCTACCTAATTTTCCGCATTCCATCAGACACATCACTTTTAAATACTCAACAACTCGCTACACTTTATTTCAGACATGTTTCTACTACTGTTTACTGTGCTGCAATGCGCATGAGCTAAAAAGGCGGAGCGCTTCGTCGTGCGGTGTCAGTCTTTACTGTATCACTCCGCAAGTGATGGCTGCGCGGCTCGCTTTCTCCGTTCTGCTCTGGACAGGAGCTGGGAAGGCAGTACAGAATTCCAGTACAGAAATGACATTAAAAGACGTGATCAAGGCCCACGGCAAGGTTCTAAGAGAAGGTTTGGCTTTTCGACTCTTTTTTTGTTTTTGTTTTTTTTACACAAACTCTCTCGCGTGCTATGGAGATTTATTTTGAAACCCCCCACCCTTATAAAAATAAAAAGCAAAATATGTATTGAGATTGTTGGGAGGTTTCAAACACATTTAAACTTGGAAGTTGTTTGTTATTTGAGTGATTTTACATGACTTTATATATTTGCTGTACTTTATATATACTAAATGTATTGTTACATCTTTTTTTCTATAATAGGAATAATTATTTATAAGTACATATATATATAAAGGAAGTCGACAAAATATAAATAATCTATCAGACATGGGGGGGCTAAGGTTAAATGACCCAGCAGGCACACAACTTTGATACAACATTAATAAGCATCCATGAGGTTGAACGTTTAAAGTTATATTTTTGAAATGAGACGATTTAATTTTGTTATTGTTATTCCTCATTTCGTTTTGTCAACTGTAGGGAGCCTCAAATGTAAAACAAATGGAGGATAAAACAATGACTCGGTTATGTGTTTGCATCCAGGGACGGAGCGGGCGCGGGCTCTGGTTCAAACTCTACTCAACGTCCCCTATGGAGAAGGTGACGGCGAGAAACTGGACGTGTATATTCCCAGCACCGACTCTCTGGGTGCGTACCTGACGTCACACACGCGTTTCATTTCAGTTGACCCCGTCAGCATCGGAGTTACTCTTTGTAGCTAAATAAGGTGCCTAGCTGGATCTTATAAACCAACCTCCGAAACTGAGTAATAAAAAAATAAACAGCCAATTTGGTGATTCAGTAGACCGAGGCGCGCCCCGACGGGTGTGGGGGTGCAGCAGGGGGAGGTGCTGCCTGATTCAGCCTGGCGTAGTGACAATTTCGTGCCAAAAGGCTTCGCCGAAGGTGTGTTGAGAGCTCGCCAGCTCCAACTCGGTCTACTCTATGCGGAAGGCGAAGCGCAGCCGGTCTAGTGGTAATTTCGTCACCAAAATTTGAATGCATTTAATAATCACAACAACCACTCTTTAAAGGTACTTTCTGAATAAGCACGTACTTTTTGATCTTTATTGACCGCTCCATCTGCCTTCGTCACGCCGTCTCCACCTCATCTGTCCCCGAATTGCTGACCCCGTATTCTAAAATTGTTATTTTGCTTAAGAAAAGGACACATTTAGTTGCATCCAATGTTAAAAATATGATAAATATTTGGCTTTCTGGGCTCTCTTAGCCAGGAAGGTTCCCGACCCCTACATGAATCCACACATCCTGCTCACTCTTGTATTAGTTGTGTCCTCTGTGAATGCTTGTGTATTTCAGACGTGCCCCTCGTCATTTACCTTCATGGAGGCTACTGGCATGCTTTTAGGTATGTTCTTTGGCGAGTTTGGCTTTCACATGCAGCGTTTTCATGCTGGTTCTCCGTGCTGGTACAGCAAAGAGGAGTCAGGATTCATGGCCGTGCCACTTGTCGGTAAAGGTGTGGTGGTGGCTGCGGTCGACTACGACATCGCTCCCAAAGGTAGCAGGGTGGATTGCTGTTATTGTTGTTGTTGTGAAGCAGGACTGTGGGTGAGGATGTGTCTTTTAGGTAACATGGATCTGATGGTGTCTCAAGTGCGCAAGAGTGTGGTGTTTGTCACCCAGCAGTACTCTAACATCAGGTACCCCCTCCTACTTAGAATCTCCACAGCCGGCAAATTCTGTGTGACATCGCAGCCCATGTTCTTGTCAGTGGACTCTACTTGTGTGGCCACTCTGCCGGCGCTCACCTGGCTGCCATGGTGCTCTCCACCGACTGGTCCCAGTACAGCATCACGCCGCAAATCAAAGGTGAGCAGCTTGTTGAAAGATGTCCGATGAGAAAATGCTTCACAGCCTTTGCGTTGTTCTTTAGGTGCTTTCCTTATCAGCGGTATCTATGACCTCCTGCCCATTCTGCCCACCTACATCAACGAGCCATTGAACTTAACGGAGTAAGTCAAGATGGCCACCTGACACTCATTTTGCCACATTGAGGAAGTGGTCTTAGCCTGGGTGTAAAACATAATTGTAATTTAGGACGTGGCACAAACAAACAAATATCTATTCCCGTCGCAAGGCATGCTGGGTAGCTTGTGGCACTCTTTCTGTCAACATTTCGCCGTGTTTGTCACATTTGTTCCTTAATTGCAAAATGTTGATGTTTAGGTTGACATACTCTTGATATCCAGTGTTTTACTGTCGATAGCTCATATTGTTGTAGCAGCTGGACTACCCAGCATGCTTTGCAGGCAATTGTAAATAACAGTTTTGAATTACGTGTTATGTTTAGCTCGAGAGAGAGAGAGGAGAAATGCCAATCAGTGTTGGCCGCTTTTGGTCTCAACAACTCGACTGTTGCAACCATCATTAAGGATAATGCTGGGCTTTGTCCCACCCATCGGATGCTGAGCATCTCTGGGGTCTATAGGCAGTGGGCTGGCCCGGACGCTCAGCTTCTGTATGATCAGATGATCTGTCTGAGGTGGAATCCCCGTTTGATTGACAGTAAAATGAGCGAATCAGCGATCTTGAGGTATAAACATCCACCCGAGCCATTTCCAAGTTGTTCTTTTCATTGTTTTGAACTGATCAGGAGACTTTATCCCCAGCGCAGAGCAGAGGGTAGAATTTACATATAAACAATTCAACACATTTAATATGTAGGCAGGAAAAAAATGCTCTTCCCTTCTTCGAATGACCAGCAGCCGCCACGGACCTCAACCCAACCGGTCGAGACAGACGGCCGCCCCACAGAGCCTGCGTTCTGTCCAATGTTTCTTCCCCAGAGGTGGTTTTTCCTTGCCTCCGTCGCCAAGTGCTTACTCAGGCAGGGTTTTTAGGTTGGTTCTGTGTAAAGTGCCACGAGATGACTGCTGTTGTGATTCGACGCTATACAAATGCATTGAACTGACTTTGTGTTCTGTTCGACCAGTGATTCCCAATCACTGTGCCGCAGCGTTTTAGTGTACCGTGAGAGGTCATCAGGTGTGCCGCCGGGCCAAAAGTTGTGTGTATTTACTTATAATAATAATGTACTCCAAAGCATACCGCATCATGCGTCAGACATGGTTTGGAGCAGGTTCATGCTAAGTAAATGGCTTCCGACCGAAGAATTTACATAAGTTTGTATATAATTGTGTTTTTATTCATAGAGCACACACCCAATATTGATGTTTCAGGCAGGCATTGGCACGGAAACTGGAACGTTACTTACCCCTGCCAGGAACGAGTAATGGAGTTGCCTTGGGTATCTTGAAAAATCCAATCCATTATTATGCAGTCAGTCGTTATTGCGTCACTTGCCGCACAGACTTGTGTGTACAGTATATCTGAGCTGAAATTGTTTTTGCTCTGCTTTCGGCAGGGAGGAGGCCATAAAAAACAGCCCCTGCGAGCTGATCCCCCAGCTGAAACTCTCCTCCTCCTCCTGCGATATCGTCATGGCCGTTGCCGAGAACGACTCGCCCGAGTTTCACCGGCAGTCTGAATATTACTACAAAGTCAGTGTTCTGTAATGAATTGCAAACAGAGAGGAGCAAACATCTTTGCAGCAAATATTTGACACTGTCCCTTCTCCAACAGCCGCACTGTGTAAACAGCCGGTTCTCTTTTACGTGTCGTTTGAAGACGTTAGAACAGTCTTACCAAACCCGAGTGTTAAAACCACAACTACAAAAAGCAGCACTTTCGTGTAACGAGAGATGTTTTTTTTATGTTGTCCTTGAAAGGCTCTGAAGGACGCAGGGCTGATTGTGTCCATGGAGGAGGTTTCCAACACGGATCATTTTAGTATCATAGAGCAGCTGGTTGATGGGGAGTATTACTTAGTAAAGGTACACGATCTGTCTGAAGTTTAAACCAGGGGTGTTGGAGAATATTGGCCCACTGATATCGCACAAAAAAATAATATGGGACAATATCGGGGCCCCGTGCGCGAGTGGTTAGCGTGTGGGCCACACAGTCAGTAGATCTGGGTTAATGATCTGGGTTAACCCAAATCTCCTGGGTTTGAATCTCTGTGTGGCGTTTGCATGCTCTCCCGTTGTCTCTGGTTTCCTCCCACATTCCAAAAACACGCATGTTAGTTTAATTGGCGGCTCAAAATTGTCCATAAGTATGAATGTGAGTGTGAATGATTGTTTGTCTGCCTTGCGATTGGCTGGCGACCGGTCCAGGGTGTACCCCGACTCTCGCCAAAGTCATTTGGGATAGGCTCCAGCATACCCCCGCGACCCTAATGAGGATAAGCGGCATAAAAAGTGGACGGATGGGACATATATATACAGTATACAGCTCTTTAAGCGCCAACGTCGCAACATTGATGAATTTGCTGCTATTATGGTGCCTCATGTAGTTAATACTTTACGCCAGGAGATGGTGGACATCAGTTGTGGGCGTGTTTGTATGCAAGGTTTAGGCGTTTATAGACCAGGGGTCTCAAACGGCGTGTCGTGTTTAGCACGGAGATCGGTGCAGCCCTTAAATTAACCATGCTGGGGGTGGCAGGACGAGGTGGGTTGTCAGACCACTGCTAATGGTGGAGGGGGTGTAGCGCATAGACATAAATACATAGGCGCCACAAAGTTTGATGTGGCAAGAGTCGGGGCGGACGACTCGTTTTACTGCCCAAACCGAACCCCAGGGAATAACCTTTCGACTTAACAATTACCTTTGATAGTATTTGGCCCATAGACCACCTGATTTGACTATTATGATGTCATTTTGAGACGATTTTGCAGACACAAGGAAAAAAGGGCAGGCAGACACGGTAGTATCCGCGGGAGAAATGCACTGCTGCCGTATTTACCAAACTTTCTGAAGCCACGCTTTGCCATGCCCAGTCGCAAGTATTTCTCTGATGCTTGCTTACCCATTGTACAATGTTGTTTACAGCCATGTCCAGAAGCTAATTGCTAATGCTGTAATGCTGTATCCATCAGCTTCACAACAGATATGTGTTCCTTCCACGACAGGACATATGTGATGTCTGCATATCTGCATCAGAAAATAAAAGTTGGACAATATCGGCATATCGGATTTTTGTAAAAAAGCCAATATGGAACATCCCTGGATTAAATTTGAACAGAATCAGAGAAAATGTCTACAAAACGGCTCCAAATCTCAACAAGACTTAGTAAGGGGATTTGTTTATTTCTCCACAGCTCCTGTTGAAGATGATGGGGAAGAGTTGAGGTGAAGCTCTCCTCTACCAACTTACTACTACCTGATAAATGTTACATGTTTGCATATATTGTTTTAACTGCTGGCAAAAATAAACTGCATGACCGTATTTTGGCCCGTTGGCACAACCTGGGCGATATGTTGCACTCATAGTCATCCAGTTTGTTGTTTTTGTGTAGATCACAATCATTGTTTTGTGTGCAATTGTGTGTCTAAACAGTATTTTGAGTTGCCAACGTGGGCCCAAATCATCTCTGTTCACTTTTGGTTTGTTTGGGCGTGCTAAACAGAACAAGGAAATATCAAATGAATGTAGCATTTGAATGTCACCTAAACGCATACAGTATGTCCTGATATTTTATGCCAATACGGTACAACCGCTCATCACTTCACACATCACATTGTACTCTATGAGGCGTTAATGTGGCGACTTTAATATTGATCTGATGAATCCAAGCAATCACAAACCCACCAATGACTCTATTGATCGAATGTACAGTATGTCATTTTTTCCGTCTATTACAAAACCTAGTAGGATTACTCCATACAGTGCAACTTTAATTGATAATATTTTTACTAATAATTTGATAGATAAAACAACTAGTGGGCTGTTTATTACTGACATTACAGACCATTTACCAGTTTTTATAGTGTACTATTTCAATATTTGTGAGATTAAACCAACCAATACTGCATGCTACAGACGAGTACGTACTGATGAAGCAATAAATGCATTAAATGAGGATTTTAAAATCACAAAACTGGACTAAGGTTTGCAGAGGGACAGATACAGAAAAAGTTTATAATTGTTTTATAGAAATTATATCCAAATTGTATAAGCACTGTCCTATCAGAGTATTTTGTAATTAAAACAAATACTTAAAAAGCCATTGGATTTCAAAAGGCCTGCAAAATGCTTGTAAGAAAAAAAAATCTTTATAAGTCATTTCTTAAATTAAAAACAAAAGAAGCTGAGGATAGATACAAGATGTACAAAAATAAATTGATAGCAATTATGAGAATGGCTAAGAAGTTGTATTACAAAAAAATATTGCTGGAAAATAAATGTAATATAAAAAGAACATGGAAAATATTAAATAGTATGATAAGGAAGGATTAAAAAAAGATACATATCCAGATTATTTTATTGATACGTGCGGTGGAATTCATAACAATAACAAAATAGTTAATAACTTCAATAATTTCTTTGTAAATGTTGGTCCTGAACTAGTAGCAGAGATTCCAAATCAAGAAATGGAGTTTAATTTTGAAAGAACTATCAAAACAATTGGACTCTCTGCTGTTAGTGAACGTGAAATTCTTACTATTGTCCAGCAATTTCAAAATAAATTCTCAACAGATTGTCACTCCATTGATATGGTGCTAACAAAAAAGATCATAAGTAATATGGTGGGGTAACTGGGAGATGGGTCAAAAGTTATTTAAGCGATAGAGTGCAGTATGTTCATTGGGTGAGTTTTCTTCCAGATGTCTTGGCATTGCTTGTGGGGTTCCCCAGGGGTCAGTATCGGGCCCCAAATTATTTAATTTGTATATCAATGACATTTTTAATGTTTCTCAGTTGGTAAAATGTATATTGTTTGCAGACGACACCATTATATTTTATAGCAATAACAGTTTTGATTATCTTATCCAGAATGTAAATAATGAATTGAGTAAAATCAAAAAATGGATGGAAAGTAATATATTATCTTTAAACTTAAATAAAACCAAAGTAATGTTATTTGGAAAACATTCATTGAGGATGCAAAAATGGGTAGAGGTTAGTGGTATTAAAATTGAGTATGTTGCAGAAATGAAATTTTTGGGATTAATGATTGAGCATAAGTTAAACTGGAAAACACATTAAGTATATATCAAATAAAATTTCCAAAAGCCTTGCAATTATTAATAGAGTTAAATATGTCCTTGATTACAGTGCACTTCATACTTTATAGTGTTTAATTCTTCCATACTTTACTTATTGTGCAGAAGTGTGGGGCAATAATTACAAGATCGCAATAGAGTCGTTATTTTACTTACAAAGGAAGGCATTACGAATAATTCATAAGGTGGGGTATCTTGAGCCCACCAATCCGCTATTTTCCAAATCAAAGATTCTAAAATGACATGATCTTGTAAAACTGTACACAGCAATGTTTATGTTTAAAGCATTTCACAATCTATTAGCGATTCATATTCAGAACATTGTTTCTCACAGAGATCACCGTATGACTTGAGAGGTTTAAGGAACTTTGATACCCCCTGGCTAATACTACCAGGAGATGTTTTTCTTTGTCTGTTTGTGGGGTTCAGCTGTGGAATAGTCTAGGACATGAACAAAAGCTATTTCAGAGCATTTGTTGTTTTAAATGTTTATATAAACAAAATGTCTTGTTACAATACAGAGATTTGACTATGTTCATGTTGATACTGCTTTATAGTACTTGGTTTTCTGTTTCTGGTGTTTTTATTACTTTTTTTTCCTCTCCAATGCTAATATTCATTTATTGTTTTGACGAAAGAGGATAAATTAACATTGAATTGGTGCACCTTGAATACAGGAAGTGAATATGTGTACTAGTAATTCATGTGAGATGTAGTGGGGGTAAGATTGAATAAGCTCTGCTTCCTACTGCTCCTTTTCGAACGTGTGGAATTGTGATGTGTGGCACTTCAAGCCGACCCTGGGTGTGTTTGAAATAAAGTCAATCAATTAATCAAAAAATTAATGCAGCTTGTACAAAGTAGCATTGATTTTTTTTTTTTTGTAAAAATGATAACACAAAAGATAAAGCTTTGTGTCATTAGTATCAACATGTCAGCTTAGTTTTGTGCTGCACTTCGGACACCAACATATTTAAAGGACATGCAGAGGTAGATAAAGCTGCTGGATGGCGACAACTGTTAGAGAAAATCGTTGTTTCACCTGACCGGAGCAGTGTAGTGACATTGAGGTGTGGTGTCAGAAAGTGTATTCTCTTCGGTATAACTGAAAAATGCAACGTATTTGTGGTCAGCGCTCATTTCCTCATCAAGTTAGCTGACTTCCCTCCAGTGCACTGGCCCTACACTCATTTTGTATCCACTTCAATCGAAGATTACATTGACTTTTACAAATTTTAGGTTACAATGCTTTACAAAAACGACATTAATGTTTGTTGATGTAAATATTAATTAATTGTAAAATGAGAATATGACTATTATATGAAAGTGGCATTCTTACAGTGTTACAAGTTTACAGGGTTAAATATTTTGGCAGAGGGGTCGTCTCTATATGGTGGTCATCAAACAACAACATACCTGCCCTTGTTGCGACAAAACATAAACACAGCCATAGAAAGGTAACGCATCACATAACATCAACTACTACTACATGGGTGATAACAACTAAACGGTAAACACAAAACACAAAACTTAAATCTGTTATTTCCAAACGCCCGCAAGGTATGCCGGGTATTCCACGGCAACAGCAACATGAACAATACAACAACAACAACAAAAACTTACTGAGTGAACATCTTCTGCTTATGGGATACATATTTTACATTCTATATTTTATATCTATTTTTTTATACCTCTGAAATTTGGACTTGTTGTACTAACATGTTCCATACATAGTGTTTTCAATACTCTAGGTGCAACATTTCAATGTAATTCCATTACAAATCAGAAAAGTTACCATACTCACCTCTGTTGGTCTGACTGGTCAAGTTTTGCACTTTTATGAAATTAAGCCAAAGACGTTCCGAACTTTGGCGGTCAGACACGTTAGTTAGCCAAACAAGTTAGCTGGCTAGCGTCCGCCGCGGCTAACTCGGCTAGCTTGGGCTCAGCTAGCTAGTTTTGGCCGCAGTCATGTTAAGGTACAGAACATG
>QODF01000098.1:558031-785969 GCA_024372805.1 Oostethus manadensis | reverse complement strand
CAGGCAATGTTGATCCGCTGAGCCTTCCGCCAACACGCAGGATACCATCTTGCAAAACAGAACACAACGTGTAAACGTTTTTCTAGTGCTCTGACCCCTTTTAAGGCTCCTCTGGAAACCTTTTTTCTTGGCAAAACCGAGCTCAGGCTGCACAATACCATCTGCTGCAAGATTTCTCTGCACACAAGTATTTTTAAATGCACGCATTTGTGCAACGTCGGGCTCGCATTGTACTGCTTTTCACGGCTTCCTCGTTTCCCGGCAGGACAACAGCCAGTCTTTAGAATCCATGTTACGGATTTTCTTAGGCAGAGCCAGGAGGAGAAGTAGTGAACCAGGTAGGAAGTTGGGTCTTCTCCAGTTCTAAAGCACTCACTGAGGTCCTGACACCCACGAGGTGTCGTTGAGAAACGTCTCCAGCTTGACCCCTCTGGATGCTGGGCTAGAGCTTGTGTCCGCATATCTCCATTGGTCTGGTTGAGATGACTTTAAAATCTCAGCAACACGTTTAGCCACAAACACTTGAAGCCGTGGTTGTTTTGTTTCTTATGCATTTCAGCACCGATGCAGCCCGAACATTGAATCCAGCAGCGTCATGTATAGTTCGTTTCTCCACAAGACATCGATGCGGTTGGCCATTGTTCCTACAGTATGACTGCTTGCTCCTCTGGTGAGACGGACACCAGGCAATCATCCAGACACAAACAGTGCAATGTTTCCTTTGCATTCTCCTTCTTGAACTGGTGTCCAAAATCCTCTGCACAGTTCCTTAGGTTGCTCCAAATTAATGTACCTTCATCCTAAACTCCGCTGTTGCTTGGCGTAGATCTCCTTGTGGCCACCAAAGAAACCTCAGCAGGTCTACATCTTCTGGAGAAACCTGGACCTGACGGAACATGGATTCGATGTCTGCCATGATGACAACTGCTTCCGAGGCACACTTCCTGTCAGTGAGCTGGTTAGGTCAGGCCCTCGAGGTAACTGCTCATTCAACCATTTTCCTTGATAACTGGCACCACAGTCAAACACCGCTCTCATGCTCTGATGCGGTAGGAACCACACTTTGCGTCACTGCAGCCCAGCTCTGCTTCAGGCACCCTTTAGGGAATACTCCTTCACAAGCAGGTCGTTCATAAACGTGTTTTACTCCGTGTGACAATAATGGGTCTCTCTGAAGCCTCCTTTTCAAATGGCACAGCCGCTGTTGAACAACTTTTTTGTAAGGAGGCATTGTGATAGCAGGCTGTCTTAATGGCAAACAGATCTGCTAATGGCCACCCAGATGTTGGACAGATGTGGTGACCAACTCCAGGAACGTCTGGAGAGTCCTGGCTGTTCATATATGGTGGATTCAGGGAAGTCGTTTCTGAACTTTTCTCCTGGATTTATTATGGACACCCTGTTTATTGTTACTGGTTCACCTTGAAAGGCCTGTCCGCTGCTTCCTGCAAAGTCTAAGTTGTCAAAGTCATCATCCACACGAAGACAAAACGCTTATCACTTCCAAAACGTTTTCTGTAAAGATGGAGCTAGTTCAGAAAATATGTGCGTCCATATGAATGTACTGAAAACCATGTAATGCACATGCCAAACCTGTTAGTGGCGCTGTGACACTCTGACAGCGGAAACACGTGACAGACCGACGACCAAACACTGGGCATGCGCAGTCGCACAGACCGCCTGTAAACTAATAAACATGGCGGCAAGTACGAGCGGCCGAACTGTACCAACGATAATGTGTAACTGTCACACTGAATTATAAAACCAGAATACAGTGATGTGCCGTGTCCTCCACCATTTGTCGTTCTTCTCGAAAATGAAGCAGATTTTGCTGCAATATCGACAGTAGGCTTACTAGTTTCAGCAGGACAAAAGCAACAATGTACGGCGCCATTGTTGTTTCCGTGTTTGGGGTTTTAGCGCATGCGCGTTTGTAAAGGGGTGGGGCTATGAGGCAAGCGTTGTCGTAGAAGCCGGGGCGAAGCCGTAAGTACCGGGCCGTGAAAACGGTGTCTTCCAAATCTTTCCAGTCTGGGACCGGGTTTCATAAATGTTCGTTTACAGTCCCTGAAAACGCCGGCTTCGTGTGGATGATACGCCGTTTTGATAAAGTACGCGTTTAGACCTCGGCTCGTCTTCGTGTGGATAGGGTTGTAGAAGTATTTTGTGCATTTTAAAATGTTATTCTCACAGAAGACAACCATTTCAAAACGCTGTGGTGAACAGCTAATGGTAGAAGAATTTAGAGTGTGCAGTGGAGGATAATGTGCATGGTGTGTTACTTGGATTGCAAACCTGAGAGGGACTTTGACAACTTGGACTGTGCAGCCTAACCTTTTTCCAGTTCAATGTTGTCAGTGTTGCTGCTTGAAGACTGTTGTGCTGAGTGCATGACTGGATTTTTTTTAATTTTTACAAGCACTCATCAAGTAAATTTGTACAAAAATGTGTTTTGTCTTATTTTCAAGGAATACAAGAGACATCTGAAAAACATTTAATAAAGCCGTCAAATCTGCATCTATTTATAGACCTTGTTGAAATGCATGCAAATAGATGAATGTTAGATGTCCTTATTTGCCATCTTTCAGAGTAACGCATTAGATGTATACTAGATGTTACCTAGAGGTCTACCATATATGTAGATTAGACTTCTAAAGGACGAAAAGTGCCTGATGAGTACAAGTTGTTTGTGTTTGCTGTGCTTATTTTTCTACTTTAAATTCGTAAAACTGGCCTAATTAAAACGTGTATGACTTGACGCAACTTTCAGACGAAAAGCAGCGATTCGACTTGACTTGCTTGGTTCTCATAAAGATTCACTCGGACTTGCTTGGAACCTGAAGCTAAGTACTTGGTGCTTACCCCCACCTCTGATGTTTACACGTGTGTGTTGCTCCCCACAGCAAGTGGGAAGGTTCTCCTGTGAGGCCGACATGCTAACCATTAGATCACCATCCTTCCTCATGATTATCCC
Organism: Oostethus manadensis; assembly: GCA_024372805.1. NCBI lineage: Eukaryota > Metazoa > Chordata > Actinopteri > Syngnathiformes > Syngnathidae > Oostethus > Oostethus manadensis. The sequence goes on along the minus strand of QODF01000098.1, from coordinate 782,995 downwards.
CCAAAATAATTTAACAGCGAGCTATGCAAACTGTCGTCGCTTGCATCTGTGAAAGTACAATGAATAAACTATGAATAAGCAAAAATCCCAACAGGCTGAGCTGGTAGAAACCAGTAACTGTGTACACACAGGACAGTGTAATTAATCATTAACATTTTAGACTTGATTGTGTTGCTGTCGCTTGGCTGGTACAGGATGCACTTCACAGGAAGCTCATGACCGTTCCCTTCTTTCCAATCTGGTGAGGCTGCATGCTGTGGAACACAAGAACAATCCTGTCGACCAAAAGAACAACAATAAGTATTTATCACTTCCTTTAATATTGGACACACACTCTCTTCATGGCATCTGATGAGCGACCTCCAAGGCGACCAAAAACATCAATCATTTGAAAACTTGACAGGGAAATGATCCCTCATAATGAACTAAAATAAAGTAAACATAAATGTCATGTAAGATGTAGACGGTAATGTAAGTCATTTAATGAAGATTAAGAAACATTTTCGTTTTAGTGTCCACTCTGTAAAACAGGGCGAGATCCTCGCGCATGCGTGATTCATAGATGCATAGTGCTCCACTATGCTCTGTCAGTGTGCCACGGAAGCCGACAGAGCACTGACAGCCTGTGACTGCAGTGGGTACAGAGTCGTTCTATTGCACAGTGTGAAGCTTTCACTTTTAAGCCCCCAAATAGCAGAAAAGTCTCAGACGACTTCAGAAAAAACCCCGCCGCATTTGTTGCTAGTCGCTTTTGAGCTAGCGACACTGTGTACGTGACATCGCAACATGTTTTCTGGCAATCTCTGAGCTTTTTTTATATGAACTAAAACTGGTTTTCCTCTACAGTATCAGTCTGAGGCCGATACTGACCAGGAGAAGCAGGAAGAGAGTCACATGGACAAAAATCCAAGAAGCAAGCAATTTAAATTCCTTGCAAAACAATAAGTTGCAGCACAGTAAGCGCAGTTTGAGACAGTTTCCAATGAATTCATGGCTTTAAAAAACTACAAGCTGTCCCTCTGATGTGCTCATTCCTGATCCTGTCCATCCTGGTCACACCCAAATATATACGTATCATGTCCCTCATATAGAGGGTTGTGTCAGGAAAGGCATCCGACGTAAAACTTTTGCCAAATCAAAACATGCAAATCAAACAGAACAAGATTATTCGCTGTGGCAACCTCTGATGGGATAAGCAGAGATAAGCCGAAAGGAAACAAAGAAGAAGGGTTTTTTTTGTTTTGTTTTTTTAAATTATGGTATCAAATAAGTATTGAAAATTGTGGAAATTCACAGGTGATGGTATCGATGACTGAAACGCTAGGTATTTGGCAACCATAACTGTGGGAGTAACCCTACACAACAACACTGCGAGCCAGACGCTATCTGCTTGGGTTCAAAGGTTATCTGTGTGCTCTCAGTGTGAACCAGTGAACACTCACCTGTCCTCGGGCAGGGAGAGCTCTCGAGTCAGAAAGTCAAAGAGCTTGGCGCTGTGCTCCTTGTTCTTGTCAGCGGTGTCGGTCACCCCCATAGCAGAGATTGACAGCATCACACACGGCGAGCAGGAGCCTGCGACCATCACTGACTGCTCTGGCTTCACAATCACGTTCATTCTCTGCAAGAAAATAATGCACTCACTTAACAATGCGTGGGTATCGTCGATTGTTTTACGCCACTACACACATACTTACAAAACAGTAGATAAGTAGCACACTTTCTATTTAACAACTGCAATCCAGGGTTTCCCATAACTTGCAGTGACTCTTCTACAGCGCTGTGGAGGAATTTTGTCCCACTCATCTTTGCAGAATTGTTGCCATTCAGTCACACTGGAGGCTTTTCCAGCATGAAGCGGCTTTTAAAGGTCATGCCAGAGCATCTTAGTAGGATTCAGCTCAGGCCTTTGACTAGGCCACTCCAAAGTCTTCAGCCATTCAGAGGTGGACTTGCCGGTGTGTTTTGGATCATTGTCCTGCTGCAGAACCCAACTCGGTTTCGCTTGAGGTCACCAACAGACGGTTGGATATTCTCCTTCCGGATTTTTTGGGGTAATTCATGGTTTCATTTGTCACCGCAAGTCTTACAGGTCACGAAGCGGCAAAAGAGCCCGAGACCATCGCACTACCGCCACCATATTTTAACGTTAGTATGATGTTCTTTTTCTGAAATGCGGCATTACTTTTTCACCAGCTGCAAGACCGGCTAGTCTGGACTTCCCTACTGAGACCCCTACCCCGGCGGCCCGGAACCTGATAAGCGGAGGGAAACTGGAATGGGAAACTATGACAAACATTACGGTAAGTTATGATAAATACTCCACGAGGCCTCGAGGCAACTGCCTGTGTTTGGCTAATGCTAGGTCATCCAATGGAGCCCATATGTATGTAATTTTACCCAATACCCAGTTGTTTACTGTTTGCTATTAGCACGAAAAGGGGGCGTGTTTCTCAACGCAGCTCTGAGCAGGTTATTATTCTGACACGGGTATACCTTTTTTCGCGTGTAAATTAATAATGTGGCGTAAGAAAACCTAATTTATAACCCTTTTTTTCCCTTCAAAACAGTCTTCGTAGCCGGTAAATCCATCTAAGCTAGCTCGCTGCCACATCTGCTACCAGGGCTCACGTGCCAGACGTAACGTAACGTTCACTTACGTCATCGGTCTTGCCCAAAACGGCGGCAGTGAAAGATGCCAGTTTGTTGACAAAGTCTGGGGAGAAAACGCTGGCCGGTAAATTGCTGCTTAAGTCGACAAACGGCATCTTGGTCCACGATGTGAAGCGTCCGCATCAATAGAAAAACTAAGGACCGGGAACGTTACGTAATTTTTTAAACACACTGCTAGGCCGACGTCACATCCAGCCGGAACCGGAAGTGGTTCTTTTTTTCTTGCACAGTATGTATATTTCAAAATAAACACGTCAATAACGTCATTGCTGTCAGGAATGTCACAGATAACCAAAATAAAATCAAGAGCAAAATTAAATAAATTAAAAACAGTAACGAAAAGTCAAATACTTATTCAAAGAAAAAAACAAAACAAATCATACCAACCAAGCAGGGGTGTCCTAAGTGCAGATTAGGGGCTATTATCGGACAAAAGCTATGTTTTATTGCTCAATGTACTCCTTCAATGTGTCCATCAAGCTGCTGGAGATTTGATTTGTACTGTATTTGCTGCTAACTGCTGGTATGGTTGCAATTTTATCCATATTACAGATTCCATATATTTTTGTCTGTCTTAACAGAATGCATTTTTTAATTGTTACAATGATTTAAAATACAACTCCTTACCTTTATCTGTGATTCTTGCAGGCCTTTCCACCTCCTTAAAATATTGTCCCAGATCTTCTTGTAGCAGCGCAGGGAATTCATGACCCCTCCCAGCATTCAGCAATCTATCTATCCTCAATAATGGTTGTGATAGTCAAGCGGTTGGGGCCATTGAAAAAACTGCAAATTTTTCCTCTTTCTGAGCTTTTTATGATGTTAGTTTTCATTTAAACGGTGATGGCTTTCCTTTTCTTGGCGCACTGACGCTTGAGACAAAACATAGTGCAAAAAGTTAACGAATAAGTGACGTTATCCTTTGTCTGTGCAGCTGGGCAGGTACGCCCACGAGGTACACAATGCATTGCAATGCAATAAATATTCATCATGGGCTGGAGAACCGAGCCCTTCTGGCATGTTTTACATAAATTATTACTTCCTTGTATTTCAATGCTTTTTTTAAATTCTTGGATATACAGAAACAGTATTAGATTAGCCTGTAATGTCCCGCACAGATAGTGAAATTGACATCTTGATCTACTGAATTAGTTTTTTGTCATCCATGGAGTGTCATTATAAAGACAGGAAGATGACCACTTCTTGTATTGTTCAAAACCATTACAGTATAGTCTGTTCTTCTGCCTGGAGCAGTGGTTCTCAATTATTTTGTCATACCCCCTCTACAGGACAGAAATGTTTTAGCACCCCCTCCAATTTGAAATACTATTCTGAAACTGATATTAGTCTGTACTGTACCAGGAAAATGCAGCAAAAGAGTCAAATTGTATGTTGAGTATGATGAATTTGTACACGGTGGCAGGCCTGCACTAACATTGAAAGTACTTCCAGCCTTTTCCCCAGGAAATAAAATGCAAAAACACGTATTATTTTATTAAACAAAGTGTACTGCACATTGATCTGATTGCATACTCAATGAACACGATTACAAAATAGCATTTGTTGCCAGTCCCCCCTTTTGATAGTTAGACTTTACCATGGAATAAAATCCTTCAAATTCTCCACTAATGTTATTTTTTTATACATTTGTGTTACCCGTTATCTCAGCCCTACTTTTACGATTATGTTCTTAAAATAATCAAAAACAATTTAGTTAAAATCCAAGCGGCGGAAATGAGTTTCCTCCGTAGGGTGGCTGGACTCACCCTAAGAGATAGGGTGAGGAGCTCGGCCATCCGGGAGGAGCTCAGAGTAGAACCGCTGCTCCTTCACATCGAGAGGAGCCAGTTGAGGTGGCTCGGGTATCAAACCGGGTGGTGAGGTTTTTTGGGCATGCCCAGCTGGGAGAAGGCCCCGGGGAAGACCTAGGAAATGCTGGAGGGACTATGTCCCACAGCTGGCCTGGGGACGCCTTGGTGTCCTCCCAGTGGGGCTGGAAGATGTCGCCGGACACCAGGAAGTCTGGACTTTCCTACTTAGACTGCTGCCCCCGGGAACCGGATAATTGAATAAAATCCACACCAGTGCCCCTGGGTTTTCACTCAGTCCTGTCCGTGTTGACTATTCTTCAAGTCGCATGGTCCACGGGACGTTACAGTACATCATTCAGGCCAAAAGTCATTTCACTGAGTTACTTTTCTGTATTTTCAATAATATTTCAAGCATAACCGGGGGGAAAAAGGGTTGAAACACTCTAATGCGCCAAGTGGCTACTTAAGTTGCATGTGTCTATATTTCAGGTACTTGATAATTCAATGCTAATTATGCTAAAATGAGAGGGACCCAAGTGAAAGAGCGAGGTTACAGGGAGAAGAGATAAAGAAGGTGGAGGATTTTAAGTACTTAGGGTCAACAGTCCAGAGCAATGGAGAGTGTGGAAAAGAGGTGAAGAAGTGTGTGCAGGCAGGCTGGAATGGGTGGAGAAAAGTGTGGGGTGTGATAGAAGAGTTTCAGCTAAAATGAAAGGAAAGGTGTACAAAACTGTGTTGAGACCAGCCATGTTGTTAGGTTTAGAGACAGTGCCGTTGAGGAAAAGACAGGAGGCAGAACTGGAGGTAGCAGAGATGAAGACGCTGAGGTTCTCTTTGGGTGTGACCAGGATGGACAGGATCAGGAATGAGCACATCAGAGGGACAACACATGTTAGAGGTTTCGGAGATAAAGTCAGAGAGGCCAGACTGAGAGGGCTTGGACATGTCCAGAGATAGTGAGAGATAGATAGTGAATATATTGGTAGAAGGATGCTGAGTTTTGAATTGCCTGCCAGGAGGCCTTAGAGGAAGACCAAAGAGGAGGTTTATGGATCTAGTGAAAGAGGACATGAAAGTAGTTGGCGCAAGAGAAGAGGATACAGAAGACAGAGTTAGATGGAGGCAATTGATTGGCTGTGGCGACCCCTGAAGGGATAAACCCACAGGAAAAGAAGATAATTCATTGCTAAAAACTCACTTCTGTGCCCTGTTACTCATGCAAAAATGAAATAAAGTTGCCTGAGATGGGCCATTACACATGTTAAGTAGTTCAATGTGTGCATTATTTGATTTAGAGTTGAAAAAAGACAGACGTTTGTTCGTTTTGAGTGAGTTACAGTTAGACAGTGCATCTCAAATATTGGGGCGAGACCCCCCTGGGGGAGGCGCGGTGAGCAAATTGATCATACTCAACATTGAAACATTTCCCTTACATTACTTGCATGACAGAAAATAACCGAGAACTACTGCAGTAAGCAAATGGTACCGATTCTGTGAAATGGCCCAATTAGTGTACTAAGCTTTGACCAGAAGAGCAGTGTAGGGTCGGACTCGCAGGTACACCTGGGGAAGCCTCAGGCGACTCGAAACCTCGCACGTGGCAACGAGACAGGCTGACAACATCACCAGCTTCTCTCAGTGAATTTTAATAACCTCTGGACAAAGACGCACTGTAGTGTTTTGTAAAGCACTTCTTGGGAATATCGGTCATATCACACATACAGATACTTCAAGAGAGTGCAAGAAGGGCAAGCAAAATCAACGTAAACATGTTAAAATAGAGAACAGCATAGAACCCCAGGCCCCTGTCCACACGGGAACGTTCTTGGGAACCGTGTCCACGCTGTGTCGGGTTGGCCGAGTTGCACCCAGATGGGAAGGGATTAACTGAGTGCCAACAATGTAACACACAAGGCACGCACAACCCATCAGCAGTCATGGGGACGTTGTTTTTTTCGGCCAAACTTGGTCGGCCCCCAGAAATAGACGTTGACAATTTGGTCAAAATGTGTCCCATAAATAAGACAGGAAAGGGACGTCCTCATGGAGACGCCCCTTTACTTTTTCAACCAAACGTTGGAATTACATGTGAGTCACTTTGGGAGCATCCATCCTTTTTTTTTCTCCACTCATTGAAAAAACCAGCAGAATTTCCACTGCGGTGAGTCCTGACACACAAAATATTCAGATATCCCCCCTGGTCACGTGACCCCGACGGTTCGCTGACGTCATCATTCTTAAAAAAAAAGTATGCGATAGCTCGTTTACGCAGAAACGACGAGCTGGCGTTGTCAGATTTTCCCACCCAAAATGCCGTTCCCGTGTGGATGAGAGCCTGAAACGATCAAATACTTTGCCATTTTGGCTCGAGAACGTTTCTGTGTGGACAGCCCCTAACCTTGAGGAAGAGGGCCAACAGTGACTGACAGAAAGACGAGGAGGAGGAAGCAAACTGTGAAAAGTCGGTAGGAAGGTGAAGAAGTCAAGTACGTGAACTTAAGAATTCCGAAAGATTAAAAAAGAGGTACTTTTCCTTTTTTTAAGAATATGGCTGTGAAACTCCATATCCTGCTCTGTAAATGGGACTTCCAGTTGGTGACTGAGAATTGGACGGGTAGCTGTAACCACCATAGTTGTATGAAGCTGGGTATGGTGCTGTATTGCTCTGGTTTGGTGCGTACTGGCCAAAAGCTGAGCCCGGGTTTGGGACAGGGAAGGACTGGATTGGGTAAGGGCAGTGGACTGAGGGTAGAGGTTTGAATGCTGACCCGGGGTTTGTGTAGCACCCCGGTGGTGGGAAATGTGAGCCGGAGCCTGGATATGAAGGGACCTGTGATGGGGGAACGACGGGGTCAGAGCCCGCTGCCAATAGCGCCACTGGTGGGGGGGCGTTGGGAGGAGAAACTGGATACTGATTATAGGGGAGACCACCTGAGCCACCTGCAGATGAAGGAACAGGCTGGGAGATATTACGGTAGTTGGACGACGGTTTGGAGTTTGCCTGCTGCTGGTTTGTCGTTGTCGTTGGGGTCTGTGCGTTCCACTGGTTGACAGGTTGGCTGGTACCTGTTGATGGTGTGAGGACTGTGGGATTACCCTCTCTTTTCTGTCGCAAGATTTCCTGAAACTTCTCTATCCGCACTCGTCTTTTGTGAGCTAGGCAACGTAGAACAAGGTACTGGTCGAGGAATGAGTCCAATGGTAGCGAGCCCTCCAGGAAAGCATCAGCTAAAACCTGCAATCACCACAGTGATACCAGACTTGATACCAGAAATTCCACATATCCACTGGCCCCAGCACGGCTAGGAGAAGTGGACCCAACAAAAGGTACCAAAAGTACAGTGGAACCGTGGTTTTTCAGTTAACGTAAAAAAAAAATACGGCAAAATTCTCTGGTTGGCGTACAAGCGTCTCGTCATGTTATTAATACACTTCATGAGTCCAACTGTTGTCAAAACAAGGTATTGCTAGCATCCTTAGCTTGCTAATAAATTATAACTTGTCTATGGATGTAAGGGTGAAGTGCATAACCACGAAATGCCGCAACTCGTCTTGTAAGTAAATGTTAGCGTACGCCCTTCTTAGCTTGTTTTTCGATTAGTGGGAAGAATTTACGGCCAAATTTTGCTTCGGTTAGCGTACACTCTGGTTCGCATACAATAGGGCGCGCTTTTTGTCGCATTATTAATACACTGTGTGAGTTTTCTTGACGGATTTTCTTGTTTGCATCCTAACAAAATGGCAACAGGAGGCGGAATTCAGTTTATGATGTCATCAGTGGTAGACTCACAAATGCTACCAAAACCAAATAACGCGATTTTATACTTTTATGGGTGCACTATCACGAAATTCTACAACTCAGCCAGTAACTACATTTCGGCATCCGCCCCGGTTCGCGTGTTTTCCAGTTAACGTAAAAATTGTATGCTAAATTTTGCTTCAATTTGTGTACATTCTCGAGTTAGCATACAATATGGCGTACAGCCTGTCATGTTATCAATACACTGTTTTATTAACTTTTTTAAAAATATATAATGAAGAGAAGGTATTGTTAGCATCCTTAGCTTGCTAACAAAATGGAAACAGGAGCCGGAATTCAATAGTAATCACTAAAGAACACAGACAAGTTTCAGGAAAATATCAGTTCCCAACTAAATTAGGGACAGATTTTTGTGAAAATGTTTTCACTTTGACACAAATTTTGCCACAATATCTAAACAACTATACCAAAACATTAAACACAAGAAAGAATTGTTTTATGTGAAAATAACAATCATTTTACAAACACCATGAACTATTTTTAATTTTCACATTTGGAACTGAACTGTATGTGCATGCATGGATTAAAATTACCTTACAATGGGCTACACTCCTTCATGCTTTTCCACTTCCTCCTTGCTGTGGTGTGTGTTTTTACATGCACGTTCCCTGCAAAGCTCTTATCAGATGCACTTCTTTTTGTTATTATGCCTTAAAATTGGTCTAAAAGTGACCCGGTATCACCTCTTTTTGCCTCTTGCGCAAAAAACTTAGGCGTTAGGGTTTTTAAAAATGTATAGTTATGTCTTTGGTACTGAATGAGTTGTATATATGTATGATGGTAGTGAATTTCTAAATACATGCACGACGCAAGAAACACTTAAATGTTGCCAAATATACCGACCATGTCGCTCTTCTATGTATGAGGTGTGTTCCGAAGCAGATGATTGTCGGTGCTAGAAAGCTGGTGCTTAACCAGACAAGTCCGAACATCTATGTGGACTGATTGGACAAATCTTAAGTAAAATTGATCAAATGTGGAATTACCATATCTTCCGCTTGGACATCAAAGAGTAGCAAGCGGCTGTAAACACTAAGGTAGGTTGGACTGCAAGGTGTGCCTAAAGCACTTAATGTGCACTTCCAATAAAGCCTTGCTCACTGCCACTTCCATATCACTGTATTATCATTCATAGTAGCAATGCCTTAGGTCAAGGTCTGATTGGCTTCTGGCTATAATTATATAGTATTTTGATTTTCGTCCAAAAGCAACATTACCCTTCTCTATATCTTTTTTATGTTTTAGCCCAACAGGTCATTCACAAAAGGGAAATGTCAACGCTACTTTTAATTTTTAAATGCAAAATTACGTACACTGATAAAAAATGTTTTCAACAGTTTTGAATAGTTTTGAACACTGACCTCTGATTCTGCTTCTGCTTTGCTGCCCTCTGTCTGTAGCCTGGAGAACAGTGCTTCTGGAGACACCTTACCAACCATGCCATCTGAAATAAAAAATAATAAAAAAAGAAGAAATAAGGAAAACTTTCGGCATGTATGTGTTTGTGTCTCCTCCATCATTCATTTGGTTAAAATAGTAACTCGTGTCGAATTAAAACTCAATGGACGTTTGTTTGTATTGGCGTCTTGTGATTAGCTGGCGACCAATCCCCACCTCTCGGCCAAAGCCTGCTGGGATAGGCTCCAGCTTACCCTTGACCCTAATGAAGGCAAGTGGTATAGAAAATTGTCGGATGGATGGACTTTACCACTGCGTCAAATAGTTCAGTCCCTGAATTACCGCTGTGATAATAACATCACAATACTCATAACAATACATGAAAAGACAAGAATGAAAATAAAAATTTGCAAAAATGGATGTCACTCTTTATAGTCGCCCTTATGTCTCTGGCCGAAGTCACAAGCAAATGTGAAAGCAATGACTGGTTTCGGTTATGGTTAAGAACCGGTTATGCCAGTCCGAGGAGCGTCAATACAACCAAGTTTCACTGTATTGTAGAAAGCCAAGATGATTCGCCCTGAAATGCAAACTGGTCAGGCTCACACAAGCGCACGAGTCACTGGTACGTCTCCCCGTCACGCTGCCCACCTATTATGGATGTGTGCTCTCTGTAGCGTTCTCTGATGGCCTCCAGCTGTGTGTACCTCTCCACCAGAACCTCTCTTTGCGACTCCAAGCACGGCTTCATGTCCAGATTTTGCTCTGCAAGGCTGCGATTGGACGCTAAAGCCATCTCTCTCTCCAGCTGGATGTTTTGGATCTTTGGGGTGGAACATCAGACCAGCAGAGAACTTCAACTTCATTTGCAGTGAAAGCAATAGAAAGCATATTTTGCTGATTAATTTGCAATATTTATGTAATTCCTCTGAAGGATCGCAGTGATCTCTCGTTAAATGGTTACAGACCCAACAGTGATAAGTGAATTTCCGTGAAAAATGATTCCTTATTTAAAAATTGATTAAAAAAAAAAAATTGTTAGACGAAAAAATATATATTTAAGACCATCTAAACCGCTGGTTATTAACACTATCTGAGCATTGTAGACATGAAATAACACCCCTATAATAAAGAATAATAACGATAAAACATGGCAGAATTAGGACAAGTCCTTGTTGTACATCTGGGATTGCTTACAGTAGCTACTGACACCAGTGTACAATACCACATAACATGTCTTTCAATGCATTTTCTACTGTCTAATATTTGCAGTTTAGTTCATTTGGTCATTTTTATGCTTGAAAGATACTTTACCACAAATGCATAAAATTTGATTTAAAAGGCATTAAATAAACTAATAATAGTCAACCACAAAACAGCAATGATTTATTCATTCATATTTTTTGAAAAATTCTCAGAGTGAAGCTGCAAAATTTGTCTGCTGTGGTGTGAATGCTCAACGGAAAATAATATTTTCTGATGCAGATCAGCATTTCACAGAAAAATGGGTTGTGGAGGCAAAGACACGGTAGATAACCCAAAACAAATTCTGTACTGTACTTCGATTGGACAGGTTGAAAGCGCACTAATCTTCCACATTTCGTTCCAACACATATAAGAAATTGTCTTTTATCAGTTTGCATCAAATTCTAATACGTGTTCAAAACAGATTAATTATGCGCCATTAAAACAGAGTACATGGCATTTGTGTGACTAGTGTACTTAATGCAATGTTTTATGTCACCTCGTCAGACTCCTGAGCCATAGACTCCACCCTTTCCGGGTTATCCAGAAGTTCCTGAAGCTCTGATTTGCTCAAGTCCGGAAGCTTCTCCATTTGATTTGCCAGGATCACTGTCAATCATACAGGAACCAGGAAGTGTGATTCACAAACATTGTATGGAAACGGCTGCTTAAAGAGGTCAAAATCCAATAGAAAACAGGTTTAAACAAACACAATTAATGAAGAGTTTGTTAGTTGTCAAGAAATTCAGTCATATGTAGAAAAAAATGGTACTTACACGGTGCTAGCAAACCAAATTCAGCCTTACATTGGCTGAGCGTGACATCCAACACCACCTATGTAAATTGTCCTGACAGGACGATAACGTCCAGTAGAACAATCTTCTGTCTCGGGAAAGGCAAAAGAAACGTCCACAGTGGATCTTCTATTATGACTAAATCAACGGCTTCCCTGTCGTTTTTGCCAGAAGAATGTCCCCAGCGGGTGTGATAACAGCAATGTCAGCGACCATCAACTTCGAGGGAAGCCCCGGGTTTGCTCATCGAAACGTAGCCCAGAATAACAGTTGGTTTCCGACGACCGAGGCAAACCCCAAAGTGTTCGGATGCTGCTGGTTTTAGTGAGCAGGTGTCATTTAAGTCGAAAGATTGAGTCAAGCGCCATTTGATCAGAAAGGAAAGTTTGACTCCCCACCACCGCCATATTAAGATTAATCTATGTTCAGTGGAGATGGGGTATATTCAATAACGTATTGAAATAATGGTGAAGCAACGATGAACGGCACGTCATAGTAACATATTTTTCGTCATTCTTGTTTCTACATGTTGAGGAGGGGTTACTATTAAAATTTTGCCTTCCTTTCTTGTAATCAGTTTATTAAAGGATAATGGTACGGTCCGGTGCCATTGTGCGTAAGTAAAGACGTCACGCACGTGTACGTAACGCGTCACTTGCAGCGCCATTTTGGTGGGGTACATGTCAAAAGTACTGCGCCTTTTTGGAGCGGTATATGTCAAATTTACTTTTAAACGACATTGCAAAAAATGATGGAAGTCATGAGTGTTTTTTCAAATAAACTAAATAATAAAGTTTAAAAGCTTTATTAATGAAATATATATGTATATATAAATTATTAATGTAATTTAAATTCTAAAGTATTATAACATTTTCCTATGTTAAATAGCACTGCTGGTTTCACTCATTTTCCATACAGAATATGCTTAAAATTCAAGTTATTTTCTTTTTGTGATGTCAAATCCCACGTGCTTTTGTGTTGTGAATTATGATAACTGAATATTATAGTATCTCTGACTGCTATGTGTTGAAATGATGCAAACAGAAACTAAATTATATCAAAAAAAAAATTATGTGAACCTGGTTCCGGTCTGTTCTTCTACCTGCATCATTAGCTATAGTTTTTTTTTTTTACAATCTGTCTCTCTTTGTTGAAATAAATCTACCATAAAATTATGGACTGTTCATATTTTAAACTACATCAGCAGTGGTTGGAATACTTATTTTCCACACTGGATATAAGCACTACTTCACAAGTAATAGAACAAGCTTAATACAACATTTTATAGGTACATATATATACTTTATTAATCTCGTGAGGGATGTGGAGCACAAAAAAGTGAGTAAACATGTAAAAGTACAACATTAATTGTTGGAGAGATGCTATTCTTGCCTCCAAGCAAAGCACAGAAACTTGAATGCGTACTGCAAAAGAGATAAAGAGACAAGTGTTTTTACACAGTCTAATAAAGACGGGCTGATACTGTTACTTGTGGAGTTATCTGAAGATGTCCTCTGACATATTTGGAGCAAATCTTCTTTGAAAAATCAGCAAATATTGTCAAGCCCGGATGTGGACACACTCCTTCTTATGCCAGAGCAAAATTGAGGACAGACTGCTTTCACAGCACAACAGAACTGTGAACAGAACCACTGTGAGGTCTTAAACTGGTGGAAGTGGTCTGTTACACACCTGAACAAAACACACCAAGGGGGAACATGAACCAGAGTTGTTTTACAACTGACCAAAGGGTTCTATGGTTAGCATCACAGCTATGGCTGTCGAGTAAAATATGTACAGTGGTGTGAAAAACTATTTGCCCCCTTCCTGACTTTTTATTCTTTTGCATGTTTGTCACACTTAAATGTTTCTGCTCATAAAGAATAGTTAACTTTTAGTCAAAGATCTCATCCGAGACGTCACAAAATACCCCAGGGCAACATCTAAAAAACTGCAGGCCTCACTTACCTCAATTAAGGTCAGTGTTGACGACTCCAGCATAAGAAAGAGACTGGGCAAAAACGGCCTGCATGGCAGAGTTCCAAGACGCAAACCACTATTAAGCGAAAAGAACATTAAGGCTCATCTTAATTTTGCTAAAAAACATCTCCATGACGGCCAAGACTTTTGGGAAAATATCTTGTGGACTGACGAGACAAAAGTTGAACTTTTTGGAAGGTGCGTGTCCCGTTACATCTGGTGTAAAAGTAACACAGCATTCCATAAAAAGAAGAGTCAAATATGGTGGTGGTAGTGTGATGGTCTGGGCTGGTTTTGCTGCTTCAGGACCTGGAAGGCTTGCTGGGATAGATGGAAGCATGAATTCTACTGTCTAGCAAAAAATCCTGAAGGAGAATGTCCGGCCATCTGTTGGTCAACTCAAGCTAAAGCCATCTTGGGTGCTGCAGCAGGACAATGACCCAAAACACACCAGCAAATCCACCTCTGAATGGCTGAAGAAAAACTAAATGAAGACTTTGGAGTGGCCTAGTCAGTCCTGACCTGAATCCCATTGAGATGCTGTGGCATGACCTTAAGAAGGCGCTTCATGCTAGAAAAGCCTCAAATAAAGCTGAATTACAACAATTATGCAAAGATGAGTGGGCCAAAATTCCTCCAGAGCGTGTAAAAGACTTGTTGCAAGTTATGGCAAACGTTTGATTGCAGTTCTTGCTGCTAAGGGTGCCCAACCCGTTATTAGGTGCAGGGGCAATTACTTTTTCACACTGGGCTGTGTGGGTCTGGACTTTTTCCCCCCTAAATAATAAAAACATTCATTTAAAAACTGCATTTTGTGTTTACTTGTGTTATCTTTGACTAATATTAAAATGTGTTTGATGATCAGAAACATTTTGTGTGACAAACAAGCAAAAGAATAAAAAGTCAGGAAGGGGGCAAATAGTTTTTTCACACCACTGTAATTGAGATTAATTGCGTTTGTGCATAGCTCATAATGAATCACACTTAATTGCAGATAGAGAAGTTTTTATCTATAAATTTTTGTGGTAAAGGATTTGATATGCAACTACAATAACTACATCAAATTTTACATAAAGGGATATCAATTTTGGAAATATGGGCCATTATTTTATTTTCTTGTCTTATCTTTCTCGGTATTAGTTTTATACAAAAAACATACAAAAATAACATAAATTATTAGCTATAATGTACGTATGTTTTGCTGATGTCTTGAAAATCGCTCCCGGTGATTATAGCAAGTGCGCTGCTAACGCTATTTACATCCATTCTCGTCTTGAGCCGTGATCCCACTGACAGAAGCCCCCAAATAGCTGTCCTCGGCTCAGCCTCAGCTTCTTCTTCTTTTCCTTTTGGCTTATCCCTGCTTATCCCATCAGGGGTCGCCACAGCGAATCATTTTGTTCTGTTTGATTCGCATGTAGTAACCCAATTTTAGCTCAAATTTTAGTTCAAAGCAAAAAATAATGCATGAGACGGCTTTCATCTTAAAAAACACTCATTAGTTGGGACACTCGTATGCCAAGGTACTGTATAAATGACAATAAAAATACCAGCCGTGCTCCAGTAACTTCTCGCGTCGTACACCATGACAGCTGAAATCACAGCGAGATTAAACAAAAATAACTTTGGTCTTGTTGCGAGAGTGATCTGCCAGGGCTTGGAAGAAAAATCTACCAATTAAAGTACCCCTTTCTTTACATTTCTGCTCAATATTTGGTCCCGCTCGTGGCTCCACAGTCACTGCTGCATTTCCTCAAACTACAGTGTGGGCCGAGGGTCAGACGGGACGTGCGCAGGTTAATCTAGCGTCAAAAAGATTGCGTTAACTTAAACAGCCCTAATTACAACTTGAACAAAGTTCTCAAATGATTCCCAGAGTCTTGTTTCCTGGTGTTTCCACAGAGGTGTGTAGAGTTCATGTGTCCAGCGTAGACGTGAGACAATATGAGCACCAGCGGCTGGTACGACGAATACGATACTCGTGGGATGCTCGAGTTGCTTTCAAACAACAAAACGGGACAAGTGATTATCTGGTAGGGGTGTACCGGTACATGTTTTCATAATTTCAGACTTTTCAGTTTGACAGAGGAGTACACATTTCCCACACGGGACACGCTAAAGGTAAAGGTCAGGAAGTGTTCATCGCGTCACACATCTACTCGCTAAACAAATGCAGCGCAGGCCAGCGTTTAGGTAGCGAGAACCAGAACTGAGTCCATCTTTTGCAGGGGTTATCACTGAGTATCCACATACTGTATCAGTCACTTTTGAGGGCTTTGAGAGAATAGACGGAGAAGACGCTGTGTAGGACCATGGCACCAAAGTCATAGAGCAGCAGCATCAGTGTCACACTCCAGCAATATGCCTGAAATAGACACGTGCTATGTTAACATAACACAATAAAAATCACCAGATTAGGACAGACAAGTGGAGGCTCCGCTGCAGGGGATCACCCTCCTCCTTCCAGCGGACCGCCAAAATCTTGTCTCTTCTAATGCACAGCATAAGACACATGCCATACAATTACCAGATTAGGGTAGACAAGTGGAGGTTCGCCTGCAGGAGCCCCACCCAACTTCTACCAGCAGAGCTCCCAAAGCTTGTCTCTTTTAATGCACAGCATAGGACACTTAGGCCAAGAGTGGTGGTGTAGCTAGAGCACAGCCCCTCTCTGGCAACAGGTCCGCAAAGTTCTTTGCCTCTCCTAATGCATGTGTTTATTTATGCTCATATATATGTACTTTGTCTTACATTTTTATTTATTTTAACTGTTACAAGCAGAGAGCGAAGCCAGAGTACTCCCAGAGCAGAGTCTGCGAAGCCATTACTGACTGACCGGGTTGATTCATTATGTTTTATAACATGCTTTCCTGCAATGTAGACTTGATTAATTAATGAGCAAATCACATCACAGAATATAGCATTTAACGGCCTTACGCAGAAGCACAATGCTGCGATGTGCTCATCACTTACTGATGTCGGCATTATATTTGTTTTATTTACAAAACCGAAGAAAAGCCAGACTGAACGGACTCACGAGCAGCATGTCAGCAGGACAATCTCTGGGCCAGTACGGGTCAGTGGATGACGCCAAACAGGGTTCTTTGTTGACATTGATCCTGAGGCTGAAGCAGTAGAGGCAGAAGGCAATCAGTGCACCCAGCAGGCCGACCACATTACTGCAGGCAGAACCTTGAAGCTGCAGTCGGAGGCAGACGACACCTTGTAGTCAGTCCCTTTCAAATGCTGTCATTACTTTCCAGTAAACCAAAACAATCATGTTTTTAGCGGCTATTAGTTTCAAAGATAGGTGAAGCTTGTCATGATAGCGATGGAGTTATTAATGACATATTGTGGTCGTGGCACTTGGTCTTTCGACCTTAGCCAAACCCAGTGCTTGTGGTCTGAACCGTCTTCTGTTTTCTTCGAACCCTTTTAGCTGAGGGGGAAATGAGTATACAGATTCCCCGTCATTCTATCGCGTTTTTTCAAACAATAATGAATCCCTGTGTCGTGGTTGACTACAGCCTAATATTAGTTCGAAAATTGGCCGGTTAAAGCAAACTGTATGTATTTTTTCCCCAAATTTTCAAGCATAAATCAAGGAGGGGAAGCAAATTTTTTTCCCGCCTACATCATAAATGTGTTTATTTATTTATGTGTAAATTTTACCCTCTGTTTCTAGTTGTTTTTAACAAAGACAAAGTCCCTGGGGATCTCTTAATCAGTTCAAAACCAAGGAACAAAAAACTTGCAAAATGCCCAGGTGGAGGTTTATACTTCAAGATCGCTGATTCGTTCATTTCACTGTCAGTCATAAAGAGATTCCGCCTCAGACGGAGCTTCCTAACATCATGCGGAAGCCGAGCTGCCCCATAGACCTCAAGAGACGCTCAGCGACCGATGGGCGGGACAAAGCCCCGCATTTATCCAATGACGGCAGTGGAACAACCCACCCTACGCTTCCCCATCATGGTCAGATGACGCACAGCATCCGACTGTGTAGAAACGCTTTAGCACTGCGGGGATGAGTGGATGAGTGAGAAGGAAGTGGTGTCAGTTACCTGTGATAAGTAGCTGATTCTGAACAAATTCCAGCGCACATTTAGTCCATGAAATGTACACACAGCAGTAGGTATTTCATGGGTATTTTGTACGTTAGTATAAGGTAATCTTTTTTTTTTTTAACAAACAATTGCATCAACTTATTTTGGGAACTTTTGAGATGGATTGCTTGTTATCTTGGTCTCTTGCTTACCAATAGTCTGCTGGGATTTCTCTCGTTTGCCATGATGAATGACCCACCTGCCATCATCTGTAAACACACATTTTCCAGGCTGAAGAACCACACTGAAATTCATCGTTTTTCCAGACAAATGATGTATCTGCTGTTATTAATGGGTGATAGCGCTTGGCGATACTTTGGTCTTAAGTTGCACTGCTGCAAAGATAACATAATATCCTGAAAATGTCAGACGTGGATCATTTGAACATACAAGGCCTTGCTTTTGTCATTTATTACATCTGAACACTGTTTTTCTGTTGCGGGCAGGTGAAATATTGAGAATCTGAGTGTAATACTTACGAGAATTCCCGATACAAGAGGGAGGATGAATATCTTTGGGAGAGTTTGGTTAGCCATGGCGAGTGGGACAGACAGTAGCACCTGGAACAGACCCAAAAGGATGGACACCACCTAAAGAGAGAAGAAAGGAAGCCTCACATGCCACAAACAAGTGATTATATCTTAGTTGACTCACGGCAGCTGCTTCGGCGTCAAACCAACGGGCGACACGCAGTAATCCGGCGCCATCTGCTGACGTCACCCCTTCCACCGGCATTTTCCTAGATGGGAGGAAACAAGTCAAAGCTCTTTGTTGGCCAAATGTGACCTGCAAACGTGTCACAATATGATATCATCAACTGGAACATTTCCATGACGGACGTTAAGCAGGCGTGCTACCTGTTGCTAACACCTGCCCAACATTTGAGACCAAGCGGTTGGGTTTAGTAGTACTAGACCTTTAAAACGATTTGGTGTGCCTCCTGTTTTAGGTGCACTTAATATTTTGTATGCACCAAATAGTTTGGCTTCATGTATACCTAACGTTTTGGCCTTACGTGTGGAATATTTTGGCATACCTGCATATTTGAACTGCAAGTGTACCTATTATTTTGGGAGTACCTCATGTTTGGACCCCACTCATCTCTAATAATTTTGCCACACGTGTATTTATTACTGCGAATGATATGTAGTATTCTAGACTGGTCACTAGGTGTCAGTAGTATTACAGTCATGTTCGGTGAGACAAACAAGCACCAGACTTGTTTGCCGGGACAACGGGCTTTTACTGCAATTTTATGTCACAACAGGGCCAATTATCCCTAGTAAAAATCCCTAAAAAAAAGACAGGCTGCCGTAGCCCACGCCAAAACTCAACTCTGAAACCCTAAAGTCACTTCCTGTCCGCCACTTATTGAAGCATTATTTTCTGTCATTATGTCTACTATAATGGGTAATGCAAGTGTAAAGGTGACTATTTGGGTGCTATTTCATGTCTAGAGGGCTGTAATAATGTTAAAAAAAACATATTTAGAAGGTGGTGAACAAGTTACTACTATAAATAAGAAATCCTACTTTGTGGAAATTCAGTCGGGTCTGGAACCAATTACCACAATAAACGAGCAATTACTGTATAAACTGCAAAACTGTGTACAAAAATGATGAGACGTATGATTCGTAGTAATATTAATTGGGCGTTGCTTTACATTTAAAAATGTTGAGCTTTTTTTGAGAGTTAATACTACTACTTTTAAAACTATTATGTCGAAGTTGAATCTTTTTCCCGATATTTTGGTGCATCTTGTAGTCCACGGCGCCCTTAACATCCGCTGCAAATGCTTAATGGGCCGGCTGGTTTTGTTTATTTACTACAAATAATGTACAGTATCTATGTTAGCAATGCTTAGTTGAATAGTTGAATTTTTGGAGGGTGTGTGTGCCATTACATCTGGTGTAAAAGTAACGGCGCGTTTCAGAACAAGAACGTCGTACCGGCAGAAAAATATGGTGGTGGTAGTGTGATGGTCTGGGGCTGTTTTGCTGCTTCAGGACCTGGAAGACTTGCTGTGATAAATGGAAACATTAATTCTTCTGTCTACCAAAAAAATCCTGAAGGAGAATGTCCGGCCATCTGCTGGTGACCTCAAGCTGAAACTGACTTGGGTTCTGTGGTCCCAAGTCCCAAGACAATGATCCAAAACAAGCCAGAAAGTCCACCTCTGAATGGCTGAAGAAAAACAAAATGACGACTTTGGAGTCTGACCGGAATCCTATTGAGATGCTGTGGCATGACCTCAATGTGCCTCCAATGTGACTGAATGACAACAATTCTGCAAAGATGAGTGGGCCAAAATTCCTCCACAGCGCTGTAAGAGACTCACTGCAAGTTATGGCAAACACTTGATTGCGGTTGTTGCTGCTAAGGGTGGCCCAACCACGTATTAGCTTTAGGCTAAAATCACTTTTTCACACAGAACCATGTAGCTTTGGATTTTTTCTCCCTTAATAATAAAAAGTTTTATCTAAATAGCGCCTGTTGTGTTGTCATTGACTAATATTAAAATTTGTTTGATGATCAAGCAAAACTTTTTCCACACCACTGTATATGTCCAATGTCTTTGTGTGAAAACTTAGAGCCTATCCCAGCTGACTTCGGGCGAGAACCTGGTCAAATGCACCCTTTTACGTGAACACGCACGGAACCGGACCTGACAGTATGTTGATAACCACCGTCTTGGTACCGTTTAACTGTGTTTGGGGAATTTAGGTTTTGTTGGGCTGCATCGGGAGCACAAAACCTGGGTTTGTTGAGCCACTTTTGCGGTACAGAGTTCTGATGACCAGTTCCACGCATGGCAGTTTTTTTTCCTCAAGCAATGAAAAGACAACAACAAAAAACAACACTTCATTCTTTGCATTGTCGAGTTCCAGTATAAAGGAGGAGTGGCAGATTGGGCCACATCGGGCCTGCAGACAATTTCCCTGAAGACTGTCAAATCCTCAATCTACTGGGAGTGGGCGTTTGGTTTGACAACTTACTTCTCATATGTTCTAAGACTCTAGCCGGGAACAAAAACCAAGCGGTTGAAGACAAGCGCATTAATTACCTTTAATTACCGGGATCCACAAACAAAATGTTAAAATTCTGTTCCTGAAAAGTCATGTAGTGGTCAACATTCTTGCACCCACATAGTCCGTCCCTTTCCCTCCTCCCCCAACACATCTGCTTCTCATCAGCATTCCTTTTTTTTTCGCCTGACAAGAGGTTTTAATAAACACGTGAACTCCCTTTCGACTTTTTGTGAATGCGTTCTTTCTGATGGCGTTTTGGTGCGCGCCAAACACGAACACAAAAACAACGCTTGGATAGTCTTTGGTGTGGTTCACTTCGCATCGACCTGTGTTGGCAAGGCAGCGAGAAGCGGAAGAGATCGCATATTTAACAATAAGGTCATTTCCTCAGAGGCTGACTGTTTAGATTAGACATCCAAATGTGCTTATTTACAATTCAATCTGCACTTGTTTAAAATTCTTTGAACCCACCCAGCAAAAATGAGCTGAAAAGGTGTTGAAAGAATTTTTAGATTTGGTTGAAAAGTGACAAGTAAAAGGATGTCTCCATGCATATGTCCCTTTCTTGTCTAAATTTGGCTGAAAAAAGCGCCTACTTTAGGATTATATTTGGCCCAAATCAGTCTCACTAAACTTCTTAACGTCTGTTTCTGGGCTAAACCGGGGCAATGATGGACCGACCAGATTTAGTCCAAAAAACAATGTCCAATAGATGAGATAGATAGATACGTCATTAATCTCCAAGATAAATTCACATTTCTTGTGTAAATTTACTCATTCACAGAACCACTTTTAGACAGGAGGCAGAGCTGGCGGTAGCAGAGATGACTATGCTGAGGTTCTCTGTGGGTGTGACCAGGATGGACAGGATCAGGGATGAGCACATCAGAGGGACAGAACATGTTAGAGGTTTTGGAGATAAAGTCAGAGAGGCCAGATTGAGATAGTTTAAACATGTCCAGATGAGAGATAGTTAACATATTGGTAGAAGGATGCTGTGTTTTGAACTGCCAGAAAGGAGGCCTAAAGGAAGACCAAAGAGGAGGTTTATGGATGTAGTGAAAGAGAACATATACTTAGTGTAGTAATCCCTCCTTTCGTCTCGTCGTCACTCCCATAGCCCTTGGACCTCGGAGAGAAATGTTTTTGGTTTTCTATATCTTATTAAGTTTAGAAAGTTGCCCAGTTGTAATTGCTTTCCTTCCCCTGATTTCAGCATACGATGTCTCTTCATTGATAAGCCAGCCGAGATATTAGAAGTAGTTCACCTCTTTAAGATTTTTATCTGCTATTTTTACAGCTTGTTTTTTCCATTATTTATCTTAGAAGTGATCTTAAAAGTGATCATCACGTTGCTTTTTTCAAAACTAAATTCCATCCAAAACCCCTTGCAACTTTACTTCATCAACTTTTAAGTTCAGTGAGTTCCCCATTGAATCCAGCAATCAAGTCGACGTCTTCCGCAAATCGCAGGTTGGCTATTTATTGGCCGTTCACATCTGTAGTACCATCAAAGTCCCTAAGAGCTTCCGTCATTATTTGTTCAAGCAAAATGTTAAAGAGACGTAAAGACAAAATACATCCTTGTCTCACATCATTTGTTGTTTTAGGCCATTCAAGAGTGCTATGGTTACAAACCGGTTTTCAACCTTCTAAATACAGTTTTTAACATGATTAGAGCCCTCTAGACATGAAAAACCCGAAGACACCCTTACGTTCTACACTTTATCACTTTCTTTCATCATTTATACGCATTCAGAATTGTTCGACGTATTTATAACTGTTAAAACTATAAACTCGTGATTTGTGTTCACAATTTTGTAAGTCGTCCATCGTGGACGGGCGACCTAACGGGCGACTTCTGGTTCCGACTGCCATTGTCATTACGCAATCGGTTCTATGCATTAGCGAGACCTAGGTCACTTCCTCCATGAGCAAATTTTGATGGCAGCGCTTGTGCATTGTCATGTGCTGCGGTTAATATTTTTTGTAAATGTATGAACAAAAATGGTCAATAACTATACTTTGTACATGTACTATATCGCGGGTTATTTTTATTAATGACTCTTATTCTAATACTTCGCTAGCGTGCCGATGTTTCAATGTCTGCATTCACCGAGACTGAGCTACGTAAAAATCTTTTTTTTTTTTTTATTTTCTATTCTGTTTTTTTTTTTATCCTTTTTTTATTTTCTTTTTTTTTTTTGTTTTAATTTTATTTTTTATAAAAAACTAATGACAAAATCAGGTATCGGAAGCATCAAAAGTGTCACTATTTTGATTTCAGAATCGACTTCAGAGCATGAAGAGCTGGTATCGGAGATATCACGTTTCAGTATCGAACCGCGCATTACTAGCACGCGCATCATAACGCGTTTGTGGCAGTTGCGTGTGTTCTCCCCGTGCGTGCGTGGGTGTTCCCCGGCTACTCCTGTTTCCTCCCACATTCCAAAAACATGCGTTAGGTTAATTGGCGACTCTAAATTGCCAATGGGTGTGAATGTGAGTGTGAATGCTTGTCTATATGAGCCCTGAAATTGGCTGGCGACCGGTCCCGGGTGCACCCCGCCTGTCCGCTGGGGTAGGCTCCAGCCTACCCGCGACCCTCATGAGGATGGATGGACTTTAGCTAACACTGTTAACGTGTTAATGTTGACGGTCTAATTATTAGCGCGACAAAAGTTATCATAAACGTCGCCCAGAAATGGCCCGCGGGCCGCACTTTGGAGACCAGTGTACAAGCAGGCTGCACCACGACCGAACTGTACCGCCAGACAGCCGCGTTAACGACGTCAAGGTCTTACCATCCCCACGCAACCCGCCATACTTGTTGATCGCGGCACGAGGACAAGATGGCGTTCAAAGGCAAGTTCACGTACCTTCCCGAGTTCACGGCGGACGCTCCCGCTGTAAGCTCCCTTCTCGGCTAAACGTGCCGAAAACGCGGCGAGCGGAGCGTTGAGCAACATCCGAAAAAGAAGGGGGGAAAATGGGAGGAGGAAGGAGGAGTTTAATGGCCTCCGTTCGACAAAACAACAACTTCTTTCCCTCCTTTTTCTCCTTCTTCTTGGTCCGCCATCAGGATTCCCTCGCCTCGCAACCTAGCTTTTTATCCGTACTCTTACCTAAGCTTTTTATCCGTACTCTTACCTAAGCTTTTTATCCGTACTCTTACCTAAGCTTTTTATCCTTACTCTTACTTTGGGACACGGATTTTGACACTTTTGTGTGAGTATACATGAGACACGATGCGACTCCTTCAGAATATACTTAGTTTATCCAACACATTGTAGTTGCTTCTTACAAAAGAACAATGGCCCAACCTCAAAAGTGTCTTTTCAGTCCAAAACATATCTGTGTCAAATATTTGTGTCAAATATCTGTGTCAAATATTTGTGTCCGTTAGGTTTGGACAATTAAAAGATATTTCACATTTTTGTAATGTAATATATTCTGTTTATTGGCATTATATTATGCACGTTTTTGTTATTAATTCATTCATTATTTAATTTATGTATTATTTATTAATATTTAATTAAATGTTTTCTAAAATACTAACTTACTTTGACTCTGATTTGAATAATTATGAATATATATTACATTCCAATTGTTTGTATAGTGTGTGTATTATGTGAATGTATTATAGGTATTATACATTTTAATATACATATTTATATACCGGCCGCACGGTGGATGAGTGGGGAGCCAATTGGCCTCACAGTCAGGAGGTTCCGGGTTCGAATCTTCGTTTGGTATCTCTGTGTGGATCTTGCATGTTCTGTGTGCGTGGGATTTCTCCGGGTACGCCGGTTTTTTCCCACATTCCAAAAACATGCATGTTAGGTTAATTGGTAAGTCTAAATTGTCCATCGGTATGAATGTGAGTGTGAATGTTTGTTTGTTTATATGTGCCCTGCGATTGACTGGCGACCAGTCCAGGCGACCCCGCCTCTTGCCCGAAGCCAGCTGGGATAGGCTCCAGCATACCCGCGACCCTGATGAGGATAAGAAGCATAGAAAATGAATGAATATTTAATATACCTATTTACGCCCAAAATCAGCTCGGATTGGGATTCCCCCATCCATCCATCCATTTCCAATTCTGCTTGTTCTCACTAGTAGTGGCAGCTGCTGGTCAATCAAAGGAGGGAAGCTTATTTTTTCTGGCCTACATAATAATGCGTTTATTTATTTATAAGTAAATTGTTGTTGTTTTTTTTTACCAAAGACAAAGTCACGGGATCGGTAAAAGTCTCAGTTCAGAACAATGGAATGAAAAAATATCCGGTGGGGTTTTATACTTCAAGATCGCTGATTCGCTCATTTCACTGTCAGTCAAAAAGGGATAGTGCCTCAGACAGATCATCCAATCATCATGCAGAAGCTGAGCATTCAGACCCATTTTCCCACAGACCCCCAGAGACGCTGAGCATCGGATGGACGGGACAAAGCCCGTCATTTATCCAGTGACCGTGGAACAATCCACTCTACGCTTCCCCTTCGAAGTCAGAAACGCTCAGCTACTCTGACTGTGCAAAAGCGCGGTAGCGCTGCAGGGATGAATGAGAAGGAAGTTGTGTCGGTTACTTCTGATAAATAGCTGATTCTGAAGAAAAGATGAGCTTCCCTTGCAGTCCTAGAGCCATCGGTACTGCTTACTGGGGTCGCAGGTATGCTGGAGCCTATCCCAGCTGTCTCCGGGCGAGAGGCGTGGTACACTCTGGACTGGTCGGCGATCAATCGCAGAGTTCATACCTATGAGGTCCTTTAATGAGGTCCTTTGTAAGATGCTTGTATACACTTTTGTTGTATTCCATGTGGTGCAAGATTCGTATTTTGCAGGTGATGGCAGTTTCTGTCTCAAGGGATCTGGCGGTCCAAGTTCTGGAGGATGAGAATTCAGCCAAGTTGACTGAAAGACAGCAAGATGTGTGTAACGCCAACCAGAAAGGACAGCCCAAATGTCTTGGGGTGGGTCTTTCTTAATCACGTCAATATTATGTATTTTGTACCAATAATCAAAAAGTGACCCAAATGATTAAGTAGTAAAGCATGTTTGGTTAGTGTGAGAGCACAAACACTGGCACCCAGGGACACTTCCCGGCTTTGGGTCTGGCATGATTCCATGCACACACACATGCCTAATCACAATAGTAATGCAATTGCTCCTCAAAGATTATTAAAATTAACTACGCAGACTCAAAATGGTCCAAAAGTCAAACCCACTTGGGCTCAGTCGCCCGTGAATATTTTTTTGTGCTCAATAAAGAAATATGATGTATTTCCTTAATGCAATCACTCCTCTCGCAGTCGCCACTTACCTGCCACCGCACTAGGGATGTCCCCATTTTTGACTTCCAATCGGCTCCGATTTTTCCAAAATCTCACCGATCCAGTACCGATTTGTTTTTTGCTTAGTAATAACCCTTTGTTACAAACATGAATTGTGGAATTGATTATGTTTATGAAAATAGCGCTTCGAACCAATAAAAATAATGCAAACAAAGTGTTTCCGAATTTACTTTTTTATTACAGAGTATGACCAACAATATTTTTTGGCTTTTGTAACAAACCTCTGCGAATCAGGTCCCTAATCCAATAAAAGGTCCAATAAAAGAGATAAAATTGTAAAAAATGGATGTGCAGAATACTTTTAGGGTAGGACTACTCATTTGATGTCGTTAAAAATCAATTTGGGGTGTTATTTCGAATATATGACAAACTCTTTTCAACGCAATAGTCATTTATTAATGGTCCCTTGTAGAAACAGCCAGCGGTTAGTACCCTGCTCCGGGCACAGTGAGGGGGTAACATCCAACCAATATCCAACGTCCGTTCTGAAACTAACTTCACCACAGTACACCGTGGACCTGTCTGCATGGTGGTGTTGCGTTTTCTTCTTCTTCCGAGTGGCGGGAGTCGAGTGGTTACCATCTGGAGTGTGGCCCAGAGTTACGAACATTATAAGGCAACCGGATCGGCCCGATCTTTTGCCGGAATACGATGTTATCCAATCTTCAAAATATAGTGGATTGGCAACCGATCTCGATCCTTAAGACTGGATTGTAACATCCCTACCCTGCACAGTAGAAATAATAGGAACAGGACTGGAAGTAATCCACAAATTCGGAGAAATTGCAGTAAAACGGTAGAATAGAAGTGATGAGACAACTAAAAGGTTCATAGCCCGAATGGTCGTTGTCAAACCCAAGTCCGTCACAGTATGAATAGCCTAGTAAGTGCGGGACAGGGAGGGGACAAGGCCACTGTTGATGCACTACACTGCTGATGGGGATGTTATACAACTTCAGGGCAAAAAGACACCAAGTCTCTGTGGATAATCTTCCTTGATAGATAAAATTGTCAGAACACTCTTGACTTTCCCTGTCCACCATTTAGGGTTGGCTAGGTCAACCCTTATTGACATTTTTGGCGTTCAGTGCCGGATAAGTGGAATGGAATATTTCTAGACCTGAAGTTGGGGAATGTCAGGGAAGCACTGCATTGTGTTTGATTTCAGGTGAGTCAGATTATGCTGGGAATTATGATCATGTCCTACTCGATTCCTCTGCACTTCACTGAGTTCACCCAGGTGGTTTTCCTGGGAGTACCGTGGTGGAGTGGCCTGATGGTGAGTGTTCACATTGAGCTTAACACAAAGGTGTAATATATGATGGATTAAATGTTTGAAATCACGCCAAAAGTGCTTATTTTTTTATTATGTTATTATCTTGTTCTGATTAGCTTGCTTCTTTTAAGTAATATGGCTTAAAATTCACTATAATATGACTTTTGAGATGCAAATTACACGTAAATAAGTACAGAGGAACCTGGGTTTTTGCCATGAATCCCTTCCAAAAACTTTTCCCCATAAGAAACGATGCAAATCCATTTAATCTGTTCAAGACACCCAACAATAGTCACACAAAACAAATTTCATTTTTGTTTTACATGAAGAAAACACGGTGAAATACGCATAATGACGGAATGAGGAGGAGAAACGAACAACTCTGCAACTTGTGTTAAGTAGGAACTAGGGATGTAAATCTGTGTGATACGACGATTCGATATGCGTCCACATACAAGGATTAGAATACAATTGTAAAACGATACCTATTAAAAACAGAGCGACACAGTTCGATTTAAGCTTTTTGGAATTTAAAATTAAGAAGCCACCGGGCAACAGGAAATTTAAGGTGCAATAATTGAAGAAATCACACAGTTTTTGCATGTTTATGTTGCGACTTGTCCCACTTTGTTCGACTGGCCTTGAGCGCACCGTCAGACTTTCTCCCACGCTGCACAGGTATACTGTCTTTTTCCCGTTTTTCTTTCATCTCATACTTGGTCCCGAATGCCGATACTATCTGGGAATGCATAAAGGTATAATGTGATGATGTCATTGAGTGCTAATGTGCATATTTTGTCGGTGCACCTCTCTGGAAAAACAAACTCCAGGCTTGTACGGGTGGATTGTGGCTCTGTATTCATTTCACGCTTTTAATTTGATGTCGTTGAAGTCTTAGTTGCACACAGTACATCATAAATAAGATAAATTATGTTTCGCTGATGTGTTTGCCTGGTGACTAGCTAGCACACTGCTAGTGCTATTTAAACTATTTACATTGTCTTTTTCAGTTGTTTCACCGGCAGCCCAGAGAGACTCACTGTCAGCTAGTCTAGCGATACCCGGTGCATGTCTTTGCAATCTAAGGGTTTATAGTTCAAATCAGATGTCCGGTCGCATTGGTTTACATTACGTTGGTTCTACGACGTTTTGCTTGTGCGGCCGTAGGCGATAACAAAAAGCAGAGACTGACTGAAAGCCTATTTATATAACACTCGGAAAGTCTCACCATCGCAGGTTGCAGTGGTTTGATACTGAGTTGTTCATTGTTTTATCTTTGAACAATAATAGCTAATAAACCACCCATCCCACACACCCAATACCAGATGATTAAAATCTGTCTGTAGTGTCCCAACACTAAAGAAACACTATCCATTCTTCACAGAGGCGAGTCACCGTGTGGGCGCTCGATTCTGCGGAATAGTTTGGCTGTATGATAGTGTACGAAAACCAAGACACTGTTTGCAATAATTTCCGTCAAAAACGGACTCACACGAACACGGCGACGTATGAAAACCGAGGTTCCACTGTAAAGAAATGTGCTGACAACCTTCTTGCCTCACCATCACTCATTTCTGCCTCTTTGTTTGCATGGCCAGTTTATCATTGCCGGAGTGGTTGCCGTCATCTTGGACAAACGCTGCACTATGAGGACTGTGAGTCACACACATCAGGTTTCTATGCAGAAGAAAACACTTGCATTTAGCAGTTTGATGAGGAAGGTGTAGCAGCTTTATTCCAGATTAGACTATTTCATTTCAAATTAGACCTCGTTACCATACTTTGAAACAACGTTTAGCTTTGGTTGAAAAGTGAAGCGTCTATTTTTGGGCTGTACTTAGACCAAAGCAGTCAGACTAAACTCAGCCCAATTTTCAACGTCTGTTTCTGGGTTAAATCAAGCCAATGACAGAGCAACCAGATTTAGCCAAAGAAAAACAACGTCCAAATGATGTCTAGTGTTGGGTGAGATGGCCTTTTGGGCTTCTAGGGTTGTCCGTCAGGGTTGTCCTCATTCAGATCACCTCTAATGAGAGAAAAAAATGGACACCAAACTCCAGAATTCATGATGATGTCATCACTGATGTCAACTCTGATTGACTGTCGACTATTCCTGGATCTGTCCTTGGAGAATGAGAGGGTTGGACGCGGTCATCAGGACAGCTCGTAAAGGGTGTTAGGTTTGATGGTGAAAGTGGTGTTTGGTAAGCAGGGGTTGGTAAGCTAGTTCACGCTATCCAGTGTGGCCTCTGGATGGTCCTTAGTAGTTTGCCTCATTCCTCTCCCCACCACTTTAGCTTCTTTCTAGCGTCCAACCGTAACAGTCCTTGGCTTCTTTCAGCCTCACCTTGAGTTGATGCCTCCTTTGAACAGTTGATCTTTGGGGTACGAATGAGTTCCATAGCTAAACTGTGATGTAAGTCCAGTTCTAGTGTCCGAAGTTCAGTGTCCGAAGTTATACCCAAATTCAGTGGCAGCTGCTGGTCGTTCAAGGAGAGGAAGGTCATTTTTATCCGGCTTACATCATAAATGTGTCTATTTATTTTTACAGTATGTAAAGTCTGCCCTCTGTTCCTAGTCGTTTTTACCGAAGACAAAGTTGCTTGGGGATCGGTAAAGTCTCCGGATGGGTTCAGAATAACGGAATGAAAAACTTGGAAAATGCTCCGGTGGAGGTTTATACCTGAAGTTTGCAGATTTGCTCATTTAACTGTCGATCAAAAAGGGATTCCGCCTCGGACAGTTCATCCGATCGTCATGCAGAAGCCAAGTGTCCGGACAATCCCACTGCCCCAGAGATGCTGAGCATCGAATGGTCTGGACAAAACCCAACATTTATCCAACGGCTGTCCGGTTTTGCGCAGTGGAACAACCCACTCTACACCTCCCCATCAAAGTCAGTAGACACGCCGTCTGTCCGACTGTGTAAAGACGTCGGTGGTTCTGCAGGGATGAATAGGAAGGAAGTGGTGCCAGTTACCCGTGATAAGTAGTTGAACAAAAGATGAAGGCGTTCCAGCGCATATTTAGTCAATGAAATACAGTACACACAGCACTACATATTTTATCACTTTTTACATCTATTTTAAGGGATGCTGAGCTTCCCTTGTGATGAACTCAAGTCTTTTTCAGTACCAGGTGTCTTTCATGGTGAACGTCATGTCCGTGGTTCTGTCAGTTGTGGCTGTGATCATCTACTCTGTGGACATGGACAAAAACCCCGAAGGTTCCTGTGTCCAGAACTCGCACGTCACCTGTGATGACAAATTCTACGCCACGGTGTGTATCAGTTTATTTGCTGGCCAGAAAGTAACAAGCGACATTTTCTGAGGTGCAATTTTGTCTTATATATTCGTCATTCCTGCATGCTTTTTGCTGGAAGTTTAACAGCAGCCTTCACTTTGGTGCTGAAGAGAACCAGGTGTTGGTATATATTGTATATTTTTAGTGTGGTACTGATATGAAAAAAAAACTACAATCTTGCATCACACTAACATGCGATCAAATTTCTAAATACACTATTTGCTTCAAATAATATTTTACCAAGGACCTGCATTACAAAACAAACACTGACATGCTAATCAGGACTCCTCAGAGTCACGTTGGCCCCTCTGATGTGGCCTGCAGGAAGCTACAAGGTCTTGTGTGAAAAAGTGATTTTAGTCTAAAGCCAATAAGTGGTTGGGCCACCCTTAGTAGCAACAACTGCAATCAAGCATTTGCAATAACTTGCTTACAGCAATTTGCAGAATTGTTGTCATTCAGTCACATTGGAGGCTTTTCCAGCATGAAGCCTTTTTAAGGTCACGCCACAGCATCTCAATAGCATTCAGGTCAGGACTTTGACAAGGCCACTCCAAGGTCTTCATTTTGTTTTTCTTCAGCCATTCAGAGGTGGACTTGCTGGTGTGTTTAGGATCATTGTCCTGCTGCACAACCAAAGCTGGTTTCAGCTTGAGGTCACCAACAGATGGTCGGATGTTCTCCTTCAGGATTTTTTGGTAGACAGCAGAATTCATGGTTCCATTTATCACAGCAAGTCTTCCAGGCCCTGAAGCAGCAAAACAGCCCCAAACCATCACACTACCACCACCATATTTTACTGTTGATGATGTTCTTTTTCTGAAATGTGGTGTTACTTTCATGGCAGATGTAATAGGACACTTCCAAAAAGTTCAACTTTTGTCTCGTCATACCACAGAGGTCTTGGGGACCATCAAGATGTTTTCTGGCAAAATTGAGACGAGCCTTAATGTTTTTTTTGTTCAGCGGTGATTTTTATCTTGGAACTCTGCCATGCAGGCCGTTTTTGCCCAGTGTCTTTCTTAGGGTGGAGTCTTGAATGTTGACCTTAACTGAGACAAGTGAGGCCTGCGGTTCTTTTGATGTTGTTGTGGAGTCTTTTGTGACCTCTTGGATGAGTCGTCGCTCCGCTCTTGGAGTCATTTTGCTTGGCCGGCGACCCCTGAGAAGGTTCACCAATTCCATGTTTTTGCCATATGTGGATAATGGCTCTCACTGTGGTTCACTGGAGTCCCAAAACTTTAGAAATGGCTTCATAACCTTTTCCACACTGATAGATCACAATAAATCCCACTTAATTTCTGTTTTAACGGGAAAGAGGGCATTTTTTTTCCCTTAATAATACCAAGTTTCATTTAAAAACTGCATTTTGTGTTCAGTTGTGTTGTCATTGACTAACTACATTTGTTTGATGATCTGAACATGATTATTTTGAAGTTATGCTGCTTTAAGTTGTATGTATGTATGACACAAAGTCCTTGTTTATTAAAATTTGGCTTTTTCAACAGAGACTTGCCAGAGGACTGAAATCCTCCCTGCTAGTGTTCACCCTGGCCCAGACTGCAGTGTGTTCTACTCTCTGCATCCTCCTCTACAGACACAAACGCACCTTTGGCTTGTACGCTGTAAGATACAATTCATATTGTCTCTTATTATAGTGTTACTATTATGTGTTACTTTATTGGGTTATGGTATTCTTACCTTTTTATTTGTATATAAAGTACATGGACCCTTTCCTTCTCCAGGAAAAGTTCTGATACATAGTTTTTCTGTCTGATCACCTCCTGCTGAGGTTGGGTATATAATCCTCCATCTTGGCAAACAAAAATCGATGCATTCATTCAGTGTTGTTATGCCAATGTGTTCATGTGTTCTATAAGAAAGGTGTACTTTAACTACAGGTAAACAATGCCAGAAACATAAATGAAGGGGAAAAAACACAAATAACCAGGAAAGGCGCGCGTGTACGATGTTAAAGTGAGCATGCTAACAGCGCTAACATGCTAACGTTAACGTTCAACACCCAGCATAGTAGAGCTAAGTGTCTGCATGTGCTAATATCTACAAAAAAAATGTCAAAATATGCTACTATGCTAATATGCTGGCGCTAACGTGTTAACACCTATTTGTGTTATATGGGTTTCTACTCATGAAAACAGCTAGAATGCCACAATGCTAGCACTTTGCCAAATGTGTATAAATGCGTCGGCAACAGGAAATACCTAACCCTGTGTCCTCTTGTGCGCAGCCTTTCACTCCAGCGGCGTCATCTCCTCCAAGAGCCCTCATCACGCCAGACCAGTGCTGAGCAATCAATCACATCACCCCCCACTCTGACCCGCTTTCTAGCTTAAAGATGCTTAACACAATCAGTGTGGGTGGAAATATGCATCTTAGTTCTGTTACGGCCACCAGAGCAAATGATTGTGATATATTTTTACAGGATGCTAATTGCCAGGCCACAAATGAGGCCGCAGTTGCATTAACAACTCAAAATAATTAGTCTCTAAATTTTGGGTTTTAATGTTAAAATATTTGTAATCCTGTATGGTTACTTTTAGGCCTTTGTCATTTATTGACAGGTTATGTTTACTGTATAGCAGGGGTCTCAAACTCGAACTTACCTTGGGGCCGCTGGAGGCAGAGTCTGGCTGAAGCAGGGCCACAGCCTCGGCGCACAAATTAAAACAATTTTTAAAATCCAATCTTCTCAAACGTCTTTCTTACATTTCTTAACACAAAATAAGATAAACAAGAAGTTGTGTGCAAAACTAGTAATAATGATCAGTTTTTCACTCATTGAAAAATGTTTCTCTGCTTGCATCAAGCCAGGTTGATGTCATGCCCCTGAGAGCCATACTCCCCACCGTGATTGGCAGGTTGGTCAGCTCCGCACACAACACTGTAAAAAAGTGCCATTCGTATAAAACTCGAGGGCCGCACTAACATTAAACTTTCATATTAAGGTAGGCGTCGTAAAATATCATCTCGCAAATGGCCCGTAAGTTTGAGACCCCAGCTGTATAGTTTCAAACACCAGATACCTGAATTCACATCGTTATATGTATTTTTTTGTGCTGACTCACTTTGTAAGTAGTGGCCATCAGTTGTGGGTCTGTGCTGTTCATACAGTATATTACCATCATGTCTTCTAATGGGTTTTTCTCTATGGTTGTTTTGTAGCTTTACTAATCATGTGTGGTTTGTTTCCAGCATCATTTGTGGTATGTGTTTCTTACAGCATGTATGATGTTTATGGATTGTACTGTGCATACAGCAAGTGGGGAAAGTCCTGCTAGATCATTATGAGCGCAACACATTCCTTAACCTTGATGGCTTACAGACACCACCTGACCAACGCCCTATTTGGTTTGGACAAAAAAATGTGACATGTCTCCGCCCTTTTTTAAATGAATAAAAAGGCACAGAGAGGTACCTCTTTGGATGGGTTTGGTGCACTGGCCAACAACTACTTCTATATCTGACTCTAGGTTTGTGTCCTTTGTCTCCTGTCGTCCTGTTGGTGTGCTTCCTGCCAGAGTGGTGACTCTTATCTAACCCTCAGAGATGGGGTGAGGAGCTCGGCCTTCCGGGAGAAGCTCAGGGTGGAGCCGCTGCTCTTTCACATCGAGAGGAGCCAGCTGAGATGGCTCAGGCATCTAGTCCGGACGCCTCCCTAGTAGGTTGTTCTGGGCATGCCGAGCCAAGAGAAGGTCCCCGGGGAAGACCTTGGACTTGCTGGAGGGATTATGTCTCACAGCTGGCCTAGGATCGCCTTGGTGTCCTTTCGGTGGAACTGGGAGAGATGGCCGGAGACAGGGAAGTTTAGACTGCAGCCCCTATGACCCGGATAAGCGGGGGAAAATGGAATGGAATGGAATATAGACAAGGTGATTTAAAAGTAATTCCATATTTTAAAAGACTTGAAAATGAAGGAAATTGTCAATTCTCACCTGCGGTACCGGAGAGGAGCAACGATATTGAAATCCCCCCAAAACAAAGCAGATACAAATCAGGTCTTTAATTTCATTTTTTCTCATAGCTTACATATTTACAATTGATACAATTCAAGGATTTTCACACCATGCATTCGATTCATTCATTCAAATCGTCATGTACATGTAATTCATCCAATACCCCAAATAACCCCCAAAAGAAGCTGCTTATTTCTCGATATAATTTTCCCCCCTCCCTAAAATATGTACCCCTTGCAATTTGCACATATGCGAAATATATATTAGTTTTTTTTTTTTTTACATTCAATGGCACCTGGAACCGCTGATGTTTGTAAGAAACATGTAACGGTGGTACTATCGTCAGTCACCGTTGTTGCTGAATTGCTTTCACAGGAGGACCGGGTGACTAGTGATGAAAACTGGATGATTATTTTGGGTATTTGTCACACAAAAACCCTCTCAAAACTACACACTATACACCAAGTCTTGTTGTAGACTCACCGCTGTGGGCCCAAAATAAAACGCTATTTTTTTCCCCCTTGGAAAAACAGTCCTGAAATGGTGGGGTTCGTCTTATAACGGGGGTCTGCAGGGTTAGTCATGCATACCAACAGGCCACTGGTGCGGACGTCTGCAGGGCACTCTGCCCCACAGCAGTGGGACAATAAAAAAACCATCTTGGACCCGATTTGATGTAGTCATCTATGTACAGAATTTCCTTTTTTAAACGTATGTAAAGAGAAGACCCCACCAAAACACCACTTTTACCCAATTGTAACCGGTCGACAAATTTGATTCCGTTTGAAAACCCGCAACGTCATCCAAACGATACGGTGTCACAAAACGCGCTGTACATCGCGGCGCCCCCACGGAGCTCCTCTCTGCAGAAACGCTCGACAATCCGCTTGTTCAGCCGGACTGAGACAAAGCCCAACGTCCCGTTTCACCGGCGACCTGTCAAATCCCGTCCAAGTTCGCGTCCAGTTATTTCGTCGTCGTCACGATTGTGCGTTTGGACCGGATGACAGGTGTGCAGGTGTTGTCGATTTGGGTCATTCGATGATGTTAAATATTTCCAGAGCCTTTTTATCAGCGGGACCCCCCCAAAGGTTTGCAAATATTTCAAGTAAATTCATGTCAAGCAGGAACTGGGCTAACTTCATACGGCCATGATGTTGTTCATTTCCCACCGCTGAGTGGTTTTGCTGGTGTCGCAGTCGGATATGAACACTTTGTGAAGGAGGTCTGAGCGATCCAAACACTTGCCTGCAAGGAAAAAAAAAAAAAAAAGATGAGATAAGAGGATGAAAGAATGCAGATGCACTCCCGATCAAAATCTTAAGGCCGGTTAAAAATTTCTAGAATTTAGCTTTTGCACATTTGGATCTTAACGAG
Source organism: Oostethus manadensis (assembly GCA_024372805.1). Taxonomy (NCBI): domain Eukaryota; kingdom Metazoa; phylum Chordata; class Actinopteri; order Syngnathiformes; family Syngnathidae; genus Oostethus; species Oostethus manadensis. Next base: position 746,860 of record QODF01000098.1, on the reverse strand, counting down.
GTTTTAAGTAGAGCTACAAAATGCAAAAGCAAGGGGGGAGTGTGACAAAAAGCACTTTGAAAAAGTCATTTAACAATTCAACTGATATAGGCTGTTTATCAAGACCATTGCTCAAAACATGGCAAAAAAACTCTCCAAACCACGACAAAAAATGTTCTCAGTAGGACTCGGTAACGAGTAGCTACACCCTTCTTGTTATCACTTCAAAAATTGGTTTGGGCATGCTTGATGTGAGTGTTTTCAGGAAGTTCCAAGTGGTGAAGATGGCTTCATCAACTGTCTGGAACTGATGGCCATTTGGGATTTAAATCAGGGGAACATGCAGGATGGTCCAAAAGAGTGATGTTATTCTCCCTGAAGAAGCGAGCATTGTGAACTGCAACGTTGTCCTGTTGAAAAACCCAGCTGGTACCACACAGACGTGGGCCCTCAGTCATGAGGGATGCCCGCTGCAGCATCTGCACGTAACCAGCCGGCGTTTACACTTTGCCAGGGTGCTCAAACATGGGACATTGAAAGGTGGAAACAACTTTTATTCTCTGATGAGAATTTTGTTTTACCTTGACGGTCCAGATGGCTTCCAACATTACTGGCATGACAAGGAGATCCCACCTGATGTTTTCTACCCGGCACAGTGGAGGGGGGTCCATCATGATCTGGGGTGCCTTCTCATTCAGTGGAACACTAGAGCTTCTTGCTTTTGCATATTTTAGCTCTACTTAAGATCCAAATGTGCAAAAGGTCAATTCTAGCAATTTTTCAACCGGTCAGATTTTGATCGGTTTGTGTGTCAATGATAGATTCTTCATGAAGAAACACCACACACCGCACCGCAATGTGTCCAGGCGTATTAGAAACATATATTTAAAAGGTAAGGCTTTGCTGTATACTTTAAAAAATTACCTGTCTATAAGCCAATGATGAGGTATGATAAAACTCACGAGTTCAACCCATTTGAAATGGCATTACTCAAAAAAACAGTCTGACTCATGGTGTCATCTTGCAAACAACATTAAACTCCTCACACAGCTTCTTAACACTCAAAAGTTTATAGTTCATACACATCCAAACCTGTACCGGAATAAGTTTAAAATGGAAAAAATTCTTAAAGTTTTCCTATAAGGTATTTGATTTGAGCAAAGCATTTCATTGGAGGCCAAGCATGCAGCACCATCCACCACCATGCCCGTGGTGGATGGTGCTGCAATGCTGCCTCTGTCCACCAGAGGGAGCCAGAGGATGCCAGAGCTCAGAACCCTAAGGGGAACCTGATGTCATTGCAGCACCCCAATGAATACGTTACTCAGATGCAGTAGTTTATGGGAAAACTTTTTAAAAATTTTTATTTTAAACTTGTATTGGTATACGTCTGTATATTTTCCAGGTATACCTTTGGTTGTCTGCAAAATGGCAATTCCCACTTTTCCCGACATTCCTATTTTTCCCAGAATACTGAATGCCTTTGAGCTATAGACTTCTAACAATTCCTATGTTTCTCAACCGATTCAAACCATCTGACATCAAACTATTGAACTAATTTCAGGACTTGTGCTTTTCGCCACATTACAATTCCTACATTTCCTGACATTCCCATTTTGCCTTTGATCTAATTAAAAACATTTTCAACGCGGCCATTTTCTTTGACAACTTCATCAGGTGGGAACACCTCAGCTGTGTTTCAAGATGCTCCTTTTGAACCAATGCGAGTGATGAAGGTTTAAAATGTTCCGCTTCGCACAGAATTGTTTCTTACGTTGCAAACTAACATTTGCATGCTAACTTTGCTAATTTTTTGTCCTCCAACTCTTTTTCAACCTATTCCCATGATATCATTGATATCAAAACTTTCTTGCTAATTTCTCCTCTTTTTTTTTTTTTACACGCATTCACACGCGATTTCACCATAAATTGGAGATCCCCTAGTTATAAATGATGTTATATTTAAGCGACAACCTTGAGTCATATGTACTGCTCAAGGCTTCAGATTGTGTTTGAGTAATCGTGTTGCTTGAAATATTTACCTGTGGCTACATGGGTGAAGCGATGGAGATTCTGTGGGGATAAGAGAACAAGAGGAAACAAAGAAGGGAGTTCAATACCAAAACATATTTAGCAGCATTTGAAAGCTAATACTTACAACTTCTAATGGTAATGGTATCAATCCTCTACCGCAAAAACTCACGAAACAAGCGGCTCTAGAAGGACCTTTCTTTTGAAACCAAGCTCACCCATTGTTTTATGGCGAGGGTTGACACACACACGCACGCACAAAATTCACATTTTCCTTGCACTGTTTTTGGGTGATTTGAGGCACAAGGGGATAATACGCTTTTGTTAAAATGAGAAAAATAACTTGCCAGTCACTCATGTGAGGTTGTACTGAAAGAAAGGAAAGCAAGATAGATGTTTTTTTATGGTGAAATATAAAAAAGTAACCACAGAAGTAAGCAAAAGCTGAAAATCCTACCCCCGTGCTTTGCAGGTTAAATGTTCCAATTCAAGGGTATTCCATTGGTGGGTTAGCACCTGGGAAGGTGTTAGGGCCCTATGATCTCGGACAGAATTGGCCATTAAAAAATGATTTTACTATTAATAATGTGAATGAAACGCTGTCATCGTGAGGAGAGGAAACATCCGTGCGGGGAAGTAGTTCCCCGGCGGGCGGCTCAATCATGGTGGAATCTCATAGCAAACACTTAACATTACATACCACAGACGAAAGTTGGAAAAACCTTTCTTTGGCTTTCACGCTCTGTGAATGGAAGCTAGCATGCTAGTGTGGTTGTGCGTTTTACCGAGACTAAATTGGCCATTGGTGTACTGTATCAGCAAATGTAAGGTTTTTTGCATTCAATTAACGGACCTTTTACACACTAACCCCAAAATCACACACACTATGCTGGTAAAAAAAAATAAGCGTAAAACGGAAGAAACTGAATTTGGGAAAAAATAAAACGGATTTCTTAAGTCCCTAAGTTACAAGTGGTCTTGTTTTTGTGTAGATGTTTGATGTCGTGTTGTGTTTCGCGTGTTCACCTTGAAATACTTCCATTCGCCGTACTGCTTGCTGTCACAATGCGTGATGATGACAGCTGAATTGTCGGGTCCTCTTGTCAGACACTGATCATACTGCATCAGCTGGTTGGCCTCGTTGATACGAAACAGCTACACACGCACAGACAATGCAAGTGACAATTGAACCAGACTAGTTCATGGTCGAATAACATTGAAATAAAAAGGTTGTTGTTGCTTCGACGTAGAAAAAAATATTTTGACGGTTTTAAGAACAGCTCAAACGAGACCGTCTCTCATCTTTCAAAGAGTCTCCTCTTACTACTAAAAAATACAGTATATATAAATATATACCACTATTTCCTTTTCCCCTGTATAGGATGCTAATTGTTTCTTGAACTTTGAACCCAGCAGCTTATACAGCTTATAAATAATTTCTGGCTTTGTTCTAATACCATGACATCTCCTTTAACTAAGAACTACCGGTACTACTAATTGAAATACAGTGACCCTAGCAGGTCCAGTGAGGAAAAGGGAGTTCCTTCTTTGGCAGGAGCCAATCACAAGCACTAAGGTAACTCACACAAAGCTTGTCGATCCATCGGATATCGCAATAGGTCATTCTCAACATAATAGTCTGACTCATGGTGTCATCTTACAAATAACGGCAAAATCATCACACAGCAACTTAACACTCAGAAGGCAGCTCAGAAATATACTATTCAAGTACCAATACAAGTTTAAACTAAAAACACAAGAAATATCATGCATTCCGTCCCAGCAATGCATTTCACTGGACGTGGCTGCTGTGGCGGAAGAAATTTGTTTTTATTTTAAACTTCTATTGGTACTTGTATTGATTGATTAACGTAACACACAAACATGGCCTGTTTGTTTACACGCTTCACAACGGGTTTAATGACATCATCATCTGCGCATCGGTAAATATCTCAGGAGCCCATTGGCCTTTATACAGCATTTTAAAAAAAAAAATCGATTTTCATTATAGGGGGGAAAAAAGATCATATTTACAAATATAACATTTTTGTCAATTTTGGACATCCCTATTTTATAGTAAATTAAATACAACTTCAATAAATCGACATCATTAAAAACATAACTGCCTCAACTGACTATTAGAAAACAAAATTCAATTTATTTCATTTAAAAACAGTAATCCACTATCTACTATTATTGGAAAAAATATTTGAAAAATAAAATCCCATAAAAATGTTGGGTTTGGGTATTTTTAACATAATCTAATATTCATGTAATGTTAAATACTTCTTTAAAATCCTTTGACTCACTTTTAAGTTTTTACATAACCAGGGTTCTATGCTGTCATTGCCGTGTTTACGGATTTGCAGACAGGTCAATAAAAACGGATTAAAATTTAAACGCGGACTCTCGTGTATGTTGACATATTGTGATTGAAATGCTGTGATTATAAATGCATGGGACGGTTTGTGTGGGGGAGTGTTTCCCCAGCGGACCGCTCATTCATAGCGACAGGTCCTCCAGCCCCTCCAAGTGGTAGCTCACGTACAGCATGGCTACTGTAAACTGGCTGGGTTAGCTTTGTTTAGCTAAACTTTTGTGTTGTAGGTATTGTAATCGAGCGTTTTAGGATGCCCGTGCCCACTTGGTGCGTGAAATGAAGAGCCACAGATGGAAGAGACACCCGGCTAGCTATCGCTATGTAATAGCGGTAATAAAAAAAATGGTCTCTTAAAAAAAATAGGTTACATTAATAAAACGATTGCAACTGCAACTATGTCGTCTTTTACCACAAGCACAGATACGCTCATTTGTTGAGGATTCCGTAGCAGTGAAAAGTTTGAAAAATTGTGCAGGATTTTTGCATTTGTCATTTTCAATCTATTCCAGGGGGTCAAGGGGGCTCTTAAAAAATGTCTTTAAAAAATCGTAAACCGTTTTTTCTGACATAAAAACAAAAAATTCTTCAAGAGTGTGATGTTTTGTTCAAACACAAATGTTGAGGCTATACCCCTATTAAGAAATAAATACTTTTACTTTACCTGATTGCCACCCATTCTGTGACACGGTCCAATTTCCACATTTCCTCCATTTGTGTGTCCCATACTGTCGATACAGTACGTTGTCTCAAAGCCCCGAATCTTCAGACAGATTACACATCAGAATCGCTCATATTTGTGTCTTTTCTATTCTGTAGTCACATACCTCTCCCCATTCCACATTTTTCGGAGGCAGGGGATAGTGTTGCGGTATGTCATAAGCTATTTCCTCCATGAACCACTTGAAGCTCTTGCATCGATGTTCTTCCCTGAGATGATAACGAGATGGTCAGGTTGAAGAACATTATGTATTAGACCTGCTATAACCTAATTCACCACATGGCGAGAAAGGGTGATGATCAACAGTGCTCCCTTCAAATCCAGCACTGTGACTGATCTGCTTTGGGATATGCTGGACACACAATACAAGTAGAAATGTGTGGTCAGAGATGAACTCGCATCTGACTGTGTAATACGGGGGATCAGGAAAAGTACCGTTGTTTCCATTGTATAAAGTCACTACTTTTTTCTCACAATTTGAACCTTACTGAAATTTATGACCACGTACCTTGAACCTTAGTGTAATTTACGACCACGTTCTAATCTCAAGACATAATCGTTCAAATACCGTGCCGCTCAGGGATCAGTGAGGCTTTTTCTTTGGCCAATGAAGAGCTACAATGTAATTCACAACAAGCTTGTCAACCCATTGAAAACTGCCAAAAGTCATTACTCAATAGAACAGTCTGACTCATAGAGCCATCTTACAAAAAATGCTAAAATCATCGCACAGTAACTTAACACTCAAAACACTATTTTAAAGGCTTCCCACAATGCATTCCTAGCAAAGCATTTCCCTTGACATGGCTGCCGGGGTGCTGGAATTATTTATCAAATGTACTTAATATTTGTAAGATCAAAACACAATCGCTGCACAGACTTCATACAATATTAGTGTGCACTTCACAACTTCCCGACTGCTTTCTAAGCGTCAATGGAAAACTACATTGATCCCAACAGAAGAGCAGTTTGAGTGGCAGATTACTATCACAGTCCTTCAAGACACGTGTCATTTCAACACAACAGAGGGGGAGCGATCAAAACACACAAAGCATTGAACTTTTTACTTTTTACATATTATGTTTGATTATTGCAGTACAAATTGGAAGCGAACTGTTATGTATGAATTATTCATATTGTGTAAATGATGGAGGAATATATAATATTCTGCAACACTTTTCATATGTTATTAGGCTAGGTGTTAGCATGCTATCGTTAGCATGTTAACATTGCTAGAAACAGCTGCATTGCAGTTCGGCGTCAGCGTTGCACGCATTCACACACAATTTCTTCCAAAATTGCACAGGTCTAGTTGTGTGAATGCTGGAATTCTTTTCTTATCACTCCTGTCTTGCCTTGATACTGTATATATGTATTCTTTGATTAAGTTTATCATAACATCTATCTAGCCATCCATCAATTAATTACATTTTAGAAAAACCGAGCTCGGTGGAAGAGTGGGTAGCATGTTGGCCTCACAATCAGGAGTTCAGGGTTCAAATCTCCATTGGGGATCTCTGTGTGAAGTTTGCATGTTCTCCCCATGTGTGCGTGGGTTTTTTCCCCACATTCCAAAAACATGCATGTTAGGTTAATTGGCAACTCTAAATTGTCTATAGGTAAGAATGTGAGTGTGTCTATATGTGCCCTGTGATTGACTGGCAACCAGTCCAGGGTGTACCCCGCCTCCCGCCCAAAGTCAGCTGGGATAGGCTCAGCTGACACCAGGGCCCGCGACCCTAATGAGGATAAGCGATATAGAAAATGGATGGACGGAAAAACCGAGCTCGAGTGAAACCGTGAAATTTGAAGTGCAAAGTGGTGAAGGGTCACTATATATGCAAATACAGGAAGTTAATGGAATGGAACGTGTGTTTAAGCTTTATTACCTGAAGCGTTTCAGTTGGCTGATGTCTCCATAGGCAAGGGTTAGAGTTTCGGGCCGACTGGCGTAGAAGTAGTCCTTGTATTCATCCCACCATACCTCCACGACCCGAACGTAATTCTGCACACACACACACACACACAAGCTTACATTTCCTTGAAGACATTTGATGAAAACACAGGAAGATTCTAAAATCAAGACCAACTTAACTGTTTAGAACAATATAATGATATAATAGAATAACAACTGCGGTTGTTCATTAACAGCGGTCCATCGATGTTATCAAAATAATGAAATATCAGATACGGGCAAGGTTGACAGGGAAAAGAGAGTTGGCCATTATCGACATGTAAGATATCGGCAAAAAGCCAGTATCAGATATCCCGGATAATAAATTGTTATAGTCCTTTAGCCTTGGCACTGAACTTTAACACCCCCAGAGCCCAATGAGCCTGCCGGGGAGGTAATACGCCGCTATAAAACCAACAAAACAAGTCAATGGTGTTTATTTAAAACTGTTGCTCTAAGGTTAACAATCAGAGAACCGAAGCAAAAATAGATGTTAGTGCAAGGTGTAATGTTAAACTCATTTTAGATGTGGTATAAACACAGATCAACATCCTATCCGACCACCTGTCTCCCAACATACAATGCTATCCTTTCCTGAAAGAGTCAATAATTTAGCCTCCAACAACTAAAAAGCAACATAATCATCTCCGTTGCAGGCATGCCCACGACTATCTGAAAGGAATGCTAATGAGGTGAATCCACCCCGTCGTTGGTTGGCAGAGGCATAATTAACGTGTATGAGTCAGCGGTGAGTGAAACGCCACGCAAGCCTTCAGCAACGTTGAACAGTACAAGCAACAGTAACAGTTTCATGAAAAGGGGTGCTCCTTTACCTTCAGCGTAGGCGAGGACCCAACATGTGCAGGTGGAGGATTGCCTTGCCATCCTTGAAGTCTGTATATATGACCAACACGAGAGCACGGAACAAAGAGCAGTTTGCCACCGCATTGCCAAATCTGCAAATGACAATCGTTTTGGATTGCATGACCAAGTTAAACGACCCAAGCTTATCGACCGCACAAGTCGCACGGAATCCTACCTTGTAGGAGATTTCAAAGTTTTCCCCTCCCCATATCTGCAATCCAGGATCGTACAGGCCGAGCTCGAAGAAAAAGTCACGTTCTATAGCAAAGAGACCCCCCGCCATGGCGGGAGACCTATGCATGGACAGGCACGTTATGGACATGATTATCATTCCTCAAAATAGTGTGTGTTTCATTTCAGATGGACAGCAAACTAAAAGTAACGCAACAACAAGCACATGACTGACAATGTAGTATGAACGGGAAGTGAACGGCATCATCATTCAATGAGCTTTTTTCTTGTAGACATAAAACAAACACGCATGCACGGTGAGACGGAATTTCAATTCACCGGCTAATCTTTGTTCTAATGCTGTGACCTGCATATTAACATTGTTATTGGAGGAACTAACTAGTGTGGCCACAGTTGTACGTATCGGATTCGTGCTTGCTCCTTTAAAAAGTAACTTAGTTACTTTACTGATTAACCCACCACGACTCCCAGGGCGGCCCGCCCTACTATTTGAGAAGCACTGGCCTGGGCCGTCTTTTCCCAGTTGATTTGGGGTGGGTGAAACAGACTCTGCACCATCACAGGGTTTGTTAGCGTTTTTGTTGTTGCGATAAAGTCTCTTGGAGCAGTGTCCTCCTCGATAGTAACACGGTGTAACACTCAATTTTGGTCAGTACGGTTTGGAAAGCTCCACACTTACACCACCAAGTCAACTCAGCTTCTAAAACCGGTAGCTCCTTTTCCGTATATTCAAGATAAGGTTCTGGAGCCATGATTAGTGGCGGAAAACACAGAACGTGCGGCGCTCGCTATGCTGCTGTTGTTGTTGAACGAAGTAGCATTACTTGCTATGCGCTCTGTGATGCCGACGCGCCCGGGAAAGAAGTTCCGAGGCTTTATAGGCGAAATACATGAATCCCAATTTCATGCATTCCTAGTGAAAAACTGCTGGAAAAGGAAGGACGTTCATTCTTATCACACACATGGACTGTGCATGATGAAAATTCCGGAACAGGTTTTCTTTTAACTTGCACAGAATAGTGAAAACAAACATGCTTGTGTACATGCTGTGTTTGAGCGCAGTTAGTACAACTTTTCTCAATTGATAACATTGATCCTCAAATAATATTTCCACAATGATCTACTTGTTCCCCCCCAGACAAGTATTTAAAATTATTCAGTACCTATATGGCTCAGTACGAGTTTTTCTTTCTTTTTTTTCTCTGTCGTTTAGAGGAACTCTCTTCCACAGCATGCTCCAATCCCAGGCTCCTCTAGCAAAGCCGTCTTCATCTCCTCCACCCTGTGGCTCAATGGTGAACTTCTCACCATGGATGGAGTCAATCAGAGGAACAGTACACACCGTTCTTTCACAGTTTGAGTCAGGGCAGAGAAACAGCCATGCATTCAAGACGCACAAAGGGAGGTGGCAGGCATACACAGACACAGGTCAAAGTAAAGAGGGCGGAGGGATGGGACATGGAGACACAGACAGACAAGAATGAACGTTAGCGTGCTGTCTGCGGTAGGGTGTACCTATAGGGCTCAGTGGTATGTTTTCTTGACGCCTTCTCTCTCAGGCTTAGCGGTACCCTCTTCCAGAGCAGACTCCAATCCCATGCTCCTCTGGCCAGGCCATCCTCATCTCCACCTTGTTGGGGCTCCATGCTATACGTATTACCATCTATATAATCTATGAGTGGTACTGTACATACTGTCCTACAAACACAGACACAAGCCTGTCGGCACGTTTCGTACCAGCATAGTACAGATTCAAGTTCTGGTCCATCCGAATTCATGACTTGGCACGTTCACATTTGAACGCCGTGTTGAAATAATACAGAAATACACTATAAATTCCGTCTTTTTCAGGTTTTACACGGTTTTACTAGTTGCACATGATGCAAATTTGTAACTAGAATGTGATTACGGCTCAACAATTACGGTAACAATTAGACACACTGAGTGTAATGATACGCCACCTGTTTGGTACATATCGCTTTAACCAGCTTTAATGATTTTTAAAATGAAACTAACCGCTAGCAGACACGTCTATTAAATATCATTCTCAATTATAAAAAAAAAACCTCAAATACAAAGTGGTGTGAAAGTGTTTGACCCCGTCCTGTTTTTGTTTTGCATGTTTGTTGCACTTAAAAGTTTCCCATCATCTAACAAATGTAAATATTAGGCAATGACAACACAACTGAACACACTATGCAGTTTTTAAAACTGCATTTGACATTTTTTATTATTAAAGGGAGAAAAAATCCAAAGCTATATGGCCCTGTGTAGCAAAAGTGATTTTAGCCCAAAGCTAAAAGGTGGTTGGGCCACCCTTAGCAGCAACAACTGCAATCAAGCGTTTGCCATAACTTGCAATGAGTCTCTTACAGCGCTTTGCAGAATTGTTGTCATTCAGCCACAGTGGATGATTTTCCAGCATTTTAAAAGGTCATGCCACAGCATCTCAATGGTTATGGTTTAATTGGTTACGGACATGCATACATTACAATGCACGATCATGTGACATTTCACACTTCCACATGTCCGAAAAGTAGGAAGAAGCAGAGCTCAATAGGATTCAGGTCAGGACTTGGTATGATGGTCTTTAAAGTTCTAAAGGCAAACACTTTTTAACACCACTGTAAATGTATTATATTTATATTTTATAGTTCTGTAGGAACCTATAGAACTTTTTATAGTTCTTTTTAGGAACGTGCAATGACACAGCCTAGTGCAGCAGTAAATGATGATTTTGTTTTTTGTAAATGAAAGTTCATTATTGGTTTAAGTGCAATATTATTCATTCCAGCATCTAAGGTGTAGGGTATGAGGCCCATTTGTAGTTGTTTTTTTTAAATAAATACTATTTTTTTGTGGTCATTCACATGACCAAAAAAAAAACGTGATTTGTTATTTCGTGCCCAGGAAGTGCCATGCATGTGCATCAGTACGTAAACTATTTACTTCCTGCTCCTTTTGGATAGAGAAACTCACCAAAAAGTGGGTGTACGTTTTTTTTCTCTTATGATTTTTGTCCATTTCTTTATTTTATTGTTGCTGTTGGGTTGCGTTATGTTTGACTTGCAAGAACACTGGCCACAGACCGACTGCGACCCACTCAAGCACACTCATCGCTAATGATGAGCGACATTTCTAACCTAGCGGGACTCGGGCACAACTGTAAAACCTTCTAAATTCAAATGGTTGAGGTTCGGAAATTCTGCAAACCAGGAATCTTTGGCTCATAGTCACACATCTGCACCTGCTTACCTGTCCTCTGTAATAGGAGCAACCAGAGGAGCATACCAGTTGATTCCAACCTCGCAGTGAGCATCCAGGTAGATTAGCACCTGAAACACATTCATGTTTGCGCTTACTAAACATACACGGGCCTACAAAGTGACAGGTTGTTTCTGTAATACCTGTCCATTAGTGGCCTTCTTGGCTCCAATACTTCGTGCCTGGATAAGGCCCTCTCTTTTCTCATTTCTGTAGAGCTTTACGAGACCATTCCACTGCTTGATGTACAAATCCAAACGTTCCTTCAGATGGACTTCACAAAGAGGAAATGTAATTGTTATTGTGCGGCGATTACGGAATCACAAAATGAGTGGAGGGGGACGTAAATCTTTCTAACTTAGGGGTCAGCAACCTTTAGCATCAAAAGAGCCATTTTGGCTTGTTTCCACCAAAACCCAATGCCGAACTTTGAAAGGCTCATGGCGGCGTCAGATGGGACGGCGTAGTGACTACTAAATCAGCTGGAGCCACAAGAGAGGCATTCGGCTCCGGAGCCCCGGGTTGCAGACCCCTGGTGTAACTAAACAGGTGAAGTCATCGGAAATCCAATTAGTGATGTCGGTCTGCGGTAAGGATTTCAACCAGGATCGCCGAACCAAGTCAGTGCTGTAGACTCAACAGAGTGATTGAGTAATGGAAAATGGTGCTATTTAAATTGGCCATTCATTTTCAAAGGGAAAATTTTGAGAATATTTACAAAAGTCTGATCTGGGAGCAACCTGGGCCCAAGTCAGCTAAGCACTTTGTTGTTGGATTTGTTTGAATGGGTTAAGAAATGGAGGAGGAAAGATAAGGTGGATGAGGAAGAAGAAGGCAAGAGAATAAAACCCGGAATCAAACGCTTTGTAAACCGAGCCATGTCCCTGCTGTAGAATCAGCCACTCACACAATGATTGTAAAGCGCTGCAATTTGCTATGCAACTACAAAAACTACAAGAATATCATTATTGTAAATATGGCCAATTATTTTATTTAAAAATAATACCGTTAGAAAGCCCCCAGTTTTGGAATGTTTAATGCGAGCGGCGATTTGTCCAACTGTTTAACGGTAAGGCACGCTGACTCCTCAATTAGACATACATTGTTTGGCCTCTGCTGCCATAGTTCTCCTTAATGAGTGAATGATTACATGGTTGGTCTAGTTATCGTTGTCTTCCGTGCTATATGTTGTTACTCCGGGATTGTTGACTGTTTCGTTGCTTGAAACTTGAATGCACCTTCTTTGTTCTCAGGCGCTGCTCTCACACTACTATACTGTATTTTTTACCCTTTTTCTTTCACCAATTTGTTCCCAACAGCTGATACTATAGGGGAATGCATAAAGGTAACATCTGATGACTTTATTGAGTGCTAATGTGCATATTTGTACAGAGTCCCTCTGAAAAATGGTGGTTCTGTATTCATTTAGTTCTGCACAAGCCATACTCAGTAAGATTAATTAGATATAATGTAAGTACGATCGCTATAATGCCTAAATTTTAGCTGGCATTTCAAAGCAAACCCCGAGAAGGCTCACATCTAAAAGTTGGGACACTTTCTGGCAAGTTCACACTGTATAGAGGACAAAACAATACCTGCAATGTGCCAGTAACTTCCCTCTTCTCCCAGAAGCAATGTACTTCGTGACAACTCAAGTCACAACGACGCAAATAACTTTGGTCTTGTTAAGAGAGCCATCTGCCAGGGCTTTGAAGCCAATCTTGCCATTCAAAATACCCTTTTCTTTGCCCATCTCTGCTCAATATTTGTCCCAGTCGCCATGCAAAACTGCCGCCGCTGTGGTTCTTCAAACAATGGCGTTGGGTGAGGGTCAAACAGGGTGTCCGCACGTTAATCGCACGTCCAACATTTTTTTTTTTTTTATTTTAAATTCATCTTTACCCGTTCTTTGCCTTTCCTCCAAATTCATTCACATTATCCAGTTTGTAGCAATGACATAAAATGCACAAAAAAGGCACTTATTATGACATGGTATAATGAGCTGTGAGAAAAGCCAACCCACCTTTGTTGCTAAAGTCATCTATCAAGACAATCTCAGCCAGGTATTTTCTCGGAGTCCTCCTGATGACACTGTGGACGGTTCTCATCAAGGTTGACCAGCCTTCATTGTGGAAGACGATCACCACACTGGAGGTCAGTAGTCTATCATCATAATGCCAGTACTTGCACCTGTGTTAGTTACAAACAATTGCAATCCTAATCATACATGCATGTTTGCAGATATCATTGGACATTTTTTATAAGTGAATATACAAACAATTTTTAAAAATCCCATAGCTATCTAATTTTTTGGGTGGCTTCCCCCCCCCCCAAAATTCAACAGAATGTAACACAGAAGAGAGAATACAGTTTATGAAGAAACTGCTTGTCAGTGCTGAGGCTGATGTGAAAAGCTGCAGACAAGTATTAAAATATATACAGTGTTGTGAAAAAGGGTTTGATTTATGTTTGATTTATTTTTAATCTTTCAGATCCATCCACTTTTCTATGCCGTTTATTCTCATTAGGGCCGTGGGTATGCTGGAGCCTATCCCAGCTGATTTAGGACGAGAGGCGGCGTACCCCCTGGACTGGTCGCCGGCCAACAACAGTATTTCAGTTTGGACGATATTTAAAGTTACTTGGTAAACTTATTTTGTAATGTACGGAGGTAATTTGACAAGACAGATCTGTAACTGGCTTGTGTTGTGTCGGCCATTGCCTGTGTTCTATTTTTTGTGTGTGTTCTGCTTCCTTCTAATTTGGCTGTTGATATAAAGTCATTTGGAAAACTCTGCTCATAGTACTGACCGTGGTGCTTGAGAAAAACCCAATGAACAAGGTTGACAGATTTTTTTCCCTGTTTGCCATCACTGGATGTTTGCATGAATCACCAACTTCACACAGATCATTAAAATATAACTAAATAACAGTCTTAATTAAAAAGTCTTAAAGGTCACACACACACACACACACACACAATTAGAATCTAAATTTTGAGTGCGGTTGTGTAAATAGTTTGATTCATGTCAATTTCAGACTTAAAATATCGTACCAATTTAAGCCACACCCACGCCCAGTTTATGCCCCACCCACTCAGAGTACAGACTCGGACCCGGATCATTTAGAACGGTGAACAGACACAAATACAGATAGCGGTGTGTTCGCTCATCAATATTTGTTAACTTATTTTTTATCCTATATGTTTTTTCTGCTTCTTTAGATTGTTGATATATGAATCTCCTAAATACAGTACAGGCCAAAAGTTTGGACACACAACACAACTGATGGTCCCAACGACAGTAGCAAGGCAAGGAATTCCACTAAGTAACCCTGACAAGGCACACTTGTGAAGTGAAAACAATTTTAGGTGACTACCTTATGAAGCTCATTGAGAAAACACCAAGGGTTTGCAGGGCTATCAGAAAAAATAGTAAGGCATAAAATATGTTTTTACAATATAAGACATATTTAGAGTTATTTCACACTTTTTTGTTAAGTACGTAATTCCACATGTGTTCATTCATAGCTTTGAGAATCTTACAATGTAAAAAACAAACACATGGAATGTGCCAAACGTTTGGCCTGTACTGTATGTGTTTTTCTTCTTACAGGCTTTTTTCAGTCCTTGTCATCCATGGCTGATTATTCCTCTTATGCGTATTAGACGTTTCTCTCAAAGGACAGTACTCATCATAGAGCTTCGTATAAGTATTTAGAAGGTGTTCATATGCTTTGTTCACAACTGGTTGGAAATCTCCACATAAGAATTTTTTTTTTGGCTAATGTCGGGGTTTTTTTTGTCTGTTTTGAGACAGTCCTAACATTTCAATGCCTCTATATCAAATTAAGCTTATTAATACATTTGTGCTTTTTCCTTTACAAATTTCTATCATTATACTTACTACAATGTTGACAGTAATTGACATGTTCTTTACCACTTTGTAGTTCTGATGTTTGCCCACATATACAGCCACTCCTCCACTCTGATTGATCCTGTTGATGCAGTTCATTTCATAACCTTCCAGCTCCATGCCCTTGTCAGCATTAATCCAAGTTACTTTGAAGGGTTCATTGAATGGATTCAAATATTCTTACTGTTGGATTGCTATCATTTGCATACACGCTTCTACCATTTCTGTGGATAATTGAGAACTTGTTGTCGATGTTGAAGTTATTATTGTATTGCTCCTGTCGTGATCTACTTTATGTTTGCATTTCCAGTTGTTTTTAGTCTGTTTAGCAAAAGGATTCCAGTAGTAGATTGTCCTGTGCCATAGGTTCGTCTTGCAAATCAAGTGTCTCTTGTTGATCAGCTCCTTGCGGCATGCTGGTGATGTTGTCAAATAATAATGTGATCCTTCCCTTTGTTTTCTTTGTCCATGCCTCCAGTCCTCCATTTAACTCGACAATCTTGCAGCTGACACTCCAGGTGCTTTGGATCTTTCCCTGCTTCCTCAACTCACATGCTTTCTTGGCAATTTCAGCGTTGCGCTTTGTCACATGCTCATTTAAATAGAAGCTTGTTCCTTTCCTTTCAATTAATCAATAACATCCTGTTGGCGAACTTGACGATGACGACAGGTGTGGTATTGTTTCTGCCATACAGTGGGATGCAAGTATCAATGGTGTGTGGGTGTCTACGCCCACCTCTTTGGAGTATAGAACGTTAGCAACTTGTTGCTCAGTTAAATGAAAATCCATGCCATCTGGGTCTTCCCTGTTCCTGACTGCCCTGAGGTTTCTATGTATTGTCCCATGTTGTTCAGCCTCTGTAGTACCTGTTCTAGGATCTTTTGATCTGTAGCCATACCCTTTAGTACTTCTGCCATGTTTTAATTCTTTTCCATACTCTTTATTACTGCTATCATGTTGCTTTAATTGAGATGCAATCTCTGGTCAAGTTTTTTCAGGAATTCAATCTCTATCATCCTTGTATTTTCCACCGTTTGCCCAGGAATTCAATTTCTATCATCCTTGTATTTTCCACCGTTTGTCCAGGAATTCAATTTCTATCATCCTTGTGTTTTCCACCGTTTGCCTCAGATTCGTTCTGCGTGTTTGCATACAGCTTGTCTGGAAGTGATGTTCTTTCTCAGGGGTAGCTTTTCCGGGTTACTTGACCAGAGCTCCCCAAGCCAGCCTCACATTATTCTTTCTTCAGCATTGTTGCTGTTGTTTAGGAACCACCGTGTGGCGGTTAGTACTCCATTAGTACGCCAAATGGTTCCGAAATCGGTCTTTGTTTAGCAATCGTCTTTCGATGGTTAGCCTGTTAGCTTGCCTTCCACAGCCGTTTTCGTTCAACAAAATTGTGCCTCTCACCAGTTTGAGTTGAAGCCAAGAAATGTTAACACGCTCTTCTGCACCGTGTGGTCCGGAAGATGCCAAAATAGTTGTAAAATCTCCGGTAGCAAAAGCATAGCACTTGACTAATGTCCTTTCCAATCCACTTTCTTCCATGGTCCAATATAAAAAGCATACCTTCTGTAGCAAAACTACATTCGTGCAAGACAATGCACCACCTCCTGAAAAAAATCATTTTCTGTCACCGGCTGAATGATGATGAATGATGGGCATAAAATGAGAGAAACTCGTGCTTTGGTGCACTTTTTTTTCTAAAGACCTCGACCGAATTGAGAACCTAAAGAGCATCGTCAAGCAAAAAATCCGAGGTTTGCAGGCAGACCAAA
This sequence comes from Oostethus manadensis, assembly GCA_024372805.1. Lineage (NCBI taxonomy): Eukaryota > Metazoa > Chordata > Actinopteri > Syngnathiformes > Syngnathidae > Oostethus > Oostethus manadensis. Next base: position 729,785 of record QODF01000098.1, on the reverse strand, counting down.
CCAGCAGCTGTGGGAGGCTAGTTTGACATCTTGGAAGGAAATTCAAGCAGAAAGGCTCCAAAAACTCAAGTTCAATGTAAGAATCGTGAAGGCAATATTATAGTAACTTAACATGTAACTTGGCCTTTTAAAATGTTAGCTTTTGCTTACAGAAAATATGACCGTTTTATGCTGCAAATTCAGAAAATGACCAGTTTCGGTTCTTCTCACAACCTGAGAAATACTCTGAAATAACATTCATATTGGACTCTAAAGGACTTGAGGACTTGAAAATTAGAAAAAACATAATTTGGAAAGCAGAGTCATGAAAATGCATTCAGTGAGAAGGTGTGCGCAAACGTTTCGCCTGAATTGTGCTTCTATCATTGTTCAGTCTCTTTTAGGAATGTGACTCAGCAGGCTTATTCATTACAATTAAATCCTTTACTCATCTGTGCTGATTTGTATACAACAAACTTCTCTGTGATGGAAGCAGGAGCTCACACGCAGTGCAGAGTAATGAATGAGACCTCCCCGTCAGATACAGCGCAAATTGAGTCTGTATCGATGTTCCTGATATCGTGTGTGTAAGAAATATTGATATATTAATAACATCGCCCAGGCCCGGTTTGAGCCTGTGTCCCTTGTCATTCCTACAGAAAATTGTTGGTCATTTAAAGCCCTCAGGTTCTCCAAGTGATGCAGTCTGTCTGCGTCTTTTTAAGGAGGTTTTATCTTCTGTGACTGGCAGTTTTGATTGATTGATTGACTTTATTTCTAACACAGTCATTGATTGTTCAGGTGTGGTCCCTTTACATTTTAAACATACAGTGGTGGTTCTTCCTCAGTTGGAAAAAACCTCCTCTAGACTCCAGCATTCTTGCCTACTATAGCCAATTTCCAAACTACCCTTTATTTCTAAAATCCATAAGATAGTTTACGTTCAATTATTTGCCTTTCTGGAAGATCACTATTTGCTTAAGGTTTTTCAGTCTGGTTTGAAAATATGGAGACTGTTGTACTTGCGCTTTTTAGACTTAACTGCAGCTTTTGATACTGTGAACCATGAGATCTTGATCTCTTGTTTAGAGCAGAGGGGGGGCATCAAGGATACAGCACTTGGGTAGGTCAGGTTCAGTTTGCCACACTGTTCTGTCTGTCAACCTTTGTGAGTCTGTATCCTCCTCAGGGCTCACTTTTAGGCCCTCTTCTCTTTTCACGCCATCTGCTCCCACTTGGTTCTAGCATGGCGTTTCATTCCACTGTCATGATTGTCAGCTTTATGACCATCTTGAAAAAAAAAAGAACACACATTCCACCCAGCCTTAGGTGTCTTTATGACATAACCAGGCCTGGATGGCTCTGAACTTTGAAGTTGAGTGAAAAAAAGTGCTGGTCTGTGGTGGCACCTCCTTCAAATGAGGCATCTGGCCAAACAGAAAGCTAATTCTTTTGTGCCAGCATTTTGAGACCGTAATCCATGAATTTGCCTCCTCTCGGTTGGATTACTGTGATGTACTTCGCCTGTGGGGTTAGTGGGGCGTCCACTGCGTGCCTTCGGTTGGTTCAAAACGCTTGTTATTAAAATCCCTCAATGCCCTAGCCCTGCCCTGCCTAGCGGAGCTTTTACATCCCTATACACCTTCCTGCTCACTCAGGTTAACTAATCCCCTGTACCCGACTGTCCCCAAGACAAATTGCAAGCTCAGAGGGGACCTTTCTGTGCTTTGATGTCTTTGATATTCTATTCTGCACAACATTTTTGTCCACTATAGTTGTTTTTAAAATGCTTTACAAATAAAGTTGGACTGGGGATGTGCACGGATGCTTCCTATTCAACCTGATGGAGATTCAGGGGTGTTGCAAAGATGACTGGTCAAAACTGCCCAAAGATAAGGGTGCCAAGCTTTGTGGCATCCATCCATCCATCCATCCATCCATTTTCCTCCACTCATCCGGGTCCGGGTTGCGGGGGGAGCAGCTTCAGTAGGGAAGTCCAGACTTCCCGGTCCCCAGCGACCTCTTCCAGCTCCATCGGGAGGACACCAAGGCGTTCCCAGGCCAGCTGTGAGACATAGTCCCTCCAGCGTGTCCTAGGTCTTCCCGGGGGCCTTCTGCCGACTGGGCATGCCCGAAACACCTCACCAGGGAGGCGCCCGGGAGTCATCCGGACTAGATGCCCGAGCCACCTCAACTGGCTCCTCTCGATGTGAAGGAGCATCGGCTCTACTCTGAGCTCCTCCCGGATGGCCGAGCTCCTCACCCTATCTCTTAGGGTGAGTCCAGCCACCCTACGAAGGAAACTCATTTCCCCCGCTTGTATCCGCCATCTCGTTCTTTCGGTCATGACCCATAACTCATGACCATAGGTGAGGGTGGGAACGTAGATCGATCGGTAAACAGAGAGCTTTGCCTTCCGGCTCAGCTCTCTCTTCACCACGACGGTCCGGTACAGTGGCATCATATTCAAAAAGACTTGAGGCGGCTGGAAATACGAATTTTGATATGACTCATGAATTTGCAAACATTTTTTAAATAGTTTTCATGATCATTATAGGGTGTGTGCAGAAATTTAATGGGGGAAAAAAAGTGTTTTGGTTTATAAACAATTTTAGGTTTATTGTTTATAGAGCCAAATTTATTCAGCCAGTCATATGTCCAAATACTTCAGTACTTTACTCTGCTTTAAAATAGTGACATTTTACAATGAAGAACATGGGAGTTCTAAAATGCCTGCATTGCAGAATATTATTATTAGCATTTAAAATATTTAATGGTGATTAATCACATTTGGTCCATTGTTACCTCAGTTAATCACATTTAATCGCAGATAGAAATATGTTTTTATCTTTAAGAAGTATAATAACAACAATGAAAACTATGTATAAAGATATCCATTTTGGGCCATTATTTTCTTCAAAAAAAATACAGTTTTTGAATGTTTAATGCGAGCGGCCATTTGTGCTAATATGTTTGACAGTCCTTGAACGCACCATCTAACAGTCTCCCGTGCACATATAGGCTACTATACTGTATTTTTACCCTTTTTCTGTGGCCTCATATTTGCTCCCAAATGCTGATACTATGTGGGAATGCATAAAGGCAAGATTTGGTGCCCTATTTAGAGATAATGTGTATCTTTGTGTGTGTGCACCTCAGAAAGACAGTCATCCTGCAGGCTCAGACTGTCGGATGGTGGCCTTGTGTTAATTTTGTCTTTTGAAATTTGATGTTGCTTTTGTAATAGTTTTACACAATACTAAACAAAAAAGATAAATTAGACCACTGGAATGTATGCAAGTTTTACTGCGGTGTCAGCCATTCTCAACTTCAGCCATGGTCGTCACATGGACATCCCGCCAAATAGCAGCTATAACCCAAATTTGGAGTTTCAAGTTTCAAGTGTTAAAAAGGTGTTCACTTTGACAGCCCTAGTAGTGATATAAAACAGTGTACTCACTCTTCATGGCGTATATCTCTGATGGTCCTGTCCAGTGATATCATGTCACTGGCAACCATGTTGAAGCCAAACTCTTTGATGGACGCCTGCATGGCGTCTTTGTATTCTGCGCCCAGGTCAAAAGACTTTGCCCCCTCTCCCAGGCCGTCGAGGACTCCTGGAGGTTCAGGTTCTTTGGGTTCAAAGTTTCCCAAAACACCTTTTTTGAGGACCGGGGCATTGTATTTGTGCGAGTTGGGCCGGAATGTTATATACTGCTGCTGGATCACCTCCTTCTGGTTCTCCTGGTGTTTGGGGTTGTGGTTGCCCTCTCCTGGAGATAAAACCAAACATAAAAATTGTCAAATGATATTGTAATAGTCAAATGTTCAAGTACAAAGTCAACATCTAATCCTACCAAATATATATTTTCAATAAATAATGATTTGAACTAGCATGCAGTCAATAAAAGCACAAACCATAAAAACCCGATTCAGGGAATTTAAAAGGCAGATTGCTAATTGGATAAAGGATTTTGACTAGCGGTTGGTTTTACATGGACGTAAAAGATAACGACAATAACGATTCACCTTTTAAAGTATGACCCGATGAGGCTAAAATTGGTCAAATATTTTCCTCTTCCCTCACATTGTGTTGACTTAGACTCCTCATAAATAAAGTTGCTCTCATGCATCTCACCATGTTTCAGTCTGATGGAGTCCAAGTCCACTTCCACACCTTCCACATGAGGCCAGGGTAAAACTGGCTTGAACTGATCTTGGGCTCTTTTGTTCAGCAAACCGTCGTCCTATATTGGAAGGATATCACATGCAGAATTAGGCAATAGATACGTACAATTATCAGCAGGCGGGCAAAAGCTTTGAAAGGCTCGGGTTCCCGTCTTATTATATGGACTGACAGTAAACAAGGGCAAACTTAAAGAAAATGTGGATGAAGCAAAACAATGAAAAGGATGGCATTATATAATAATATATAATAAACTATGTGTAGGATTGATGATTTGGAACAGTTCACACACGTGAAGAGTATGACCGTAATTCTTACCTTATGTCCCCGCCAAATCTAATTTACTTATCTTAAACAATCTGCTCCCTGTTAATGTTATTTTTTTTCTTTTTTGTACTTTTTTATTCCCCCTTTTCCTCTACACTGCAGAACCACGTACCCTTCTTTTCAAACTTGAAGTGGACAAAGGGTAAATGGCAAGGCGTAAGCAAACAAAATATTACAAGTGTCAAAGTTATGAAGTGAAAGAATCATAATTTATTGATATCAAGGAGGAGTTTCCTGAATAAATAAGCTACGGCTTTTCCTACTCCCATGTTGAATTGTGCAAACGTAAACACGCGATGTTTTCTTAATGGAACTTGCCAAGCAAGTCTAAAACAAATAAACCCTGTCGTACTCTACCGCTCACTACTCTGGAGTAGTCAGCCAAGTTTAATTTCCATAGTACTACCCTACCCCTGTACTGCAATCTATCGATAATAAAAGGTTGCTGAAGTGGGAGCAGTGTACAATGCTCACTTTTATACAACTAAAAATGTGCAGAATGACGCCAAACTGCAATGCTGCATTCGCTGTCAAACCCCACATCCAAGCCTTGACAAGCTGTAGGTAGCATGCTAACAGTTAGCATGCTTGCACCTGGCAGGACAGCACTAAGTGTGTATCTAAGTTGGCAATTATGAAAGTGGGTAAAATGCTAAATGCTAGCAATGCTAACACACCGACTGTTACCAACTAGCATAATTAGTTGAAGACACAGCAAATGGCAGAGGGGGATCACTACACACAATACTTATGCTATGAAGCTAACATGCTAACTGTTAGCATGCAAGCACCTGGCAGAACTGTGCTAAGCAAGTTCATCTATAAAACTAGGTAAAACGCTAGCATGCTAAATGTTATAAACACATGGCAGGAGGACCACTACACTAAAGACTTTCACCATTGCATTATGTTATGCAATATGCCATAGGTGGGTAAAAAATATACAACACAAGTACTAATGAAAGGGTAGAACAATAAACAGCAACTAGCTTAACTGCTTCCCATCATGCACTGCTTTCCTGAAAACCAGGCCGATATAAAGAGAATCATTAATACAAAAATATACAAAATGCAGTCATATTCTTTTTCCATTTTGTCTTTGGGATATGGGTTCCGTCATGTAGGACGTTTGCACAAAGTACGTGCACGGTGGCGAGATAGTGACGGTACTTCCTGCCCGTGACATTTTGTCCGGTCACCCGCGCTAAGCGCTACATTTAAACCTAGACGCTGCAAGGTGGTATCGTTGATTGGATATGGGTTAGTCTCCCTGGCAGAAGTACCCGCTCACAGCCTATTTCCTGTGTCTTTGCTTTTTGAGGTAAAAGCAAATGGAAAAAACAAAGACAAACCAGGAAAGTCAAAGACAAAATGGAAAAAACTACAGAAAAAGCAATGGGAAGACAGAAAAAAACAAAGCCCAAAACGGGAAAAGATCACAACTACATTTGTAAAGTTTTTATAATTGATTCACTTAATATTTCCAAACGTATTTCCTATAATTTTGGCCCTCTTGTGATTCCATACGCAGCAGAAAAAAATACCGTGTCAAACACGTCATATACGGATATGGTTCCTGGCCATATTCTACACACTACTGGTAAACAACCATGCAACTAGCCAAACATGCTGATTATATCTTGGTATATATTCATATATTTAGCTATTATATTACATAATAGAAGAAACGTAACAATTATTTATACAAAATACAGCAAAGTTTTAAAAGTGGAACACTGCCCGAATGTCAAACGGACTGAGTCCCACACTAACGCATTTGAATGTGACACACAGCTGTAAAGACTTGTGACTGATTAGAAGGTGCCGTTGATCAGTTGCTTTCTCCATTGATAAAACTCACCCGCGCTTCAAAGCGGCTCCCGTCGTGGAGTTGGTTCGTTAAAGAAGACCACAGAAGCATTAACACAAAAACCGTCCCGACGACAAGGAAACTCCTGAAGATAAAGCCCAATTTAAGTCTCATTTTATTTGACAATGTCTTCCTTCCTACACATCCAGGAAGCGAACCAGCCACATCTCACGTTTGTTTGGTAGTTGTCGTCAAAGACGCTAAAAATTAAAAACAGCTAGGCTTCACTTGAATGGGGATGTCCGCCATGATGGTAAGCAAGCAAGCTGGGCGGCGTCTAGAGGCACACAGCAGTGCATGAGCTGGGTGTAAAATACACGCGACGCTAGATAAAATAAATAAGTGATCTTTTGGACCGTTTATTGCAGGAATTCATCGCCAAGTGCAGTCTTTCTGGAGTCTGCTAACCATCATGGCGGCCAATCCCGCCCAGGTCGTACTACGGAAGCGTAAGCTGTATGTCTTTTTATCTAGCGTCTTTGGCTGTCGTCGTTCGATCCGTACCGGAAACAAGCCAGTTCTACGCATGCGCCTTGTTTGCGTCACTTCCTTAACTTCTTACGCAGGTTCTACTAAACGGAAAAATATTTTAAAAAACTATAAAAAGAATATATTCTTACTTCTTCTTCTTTTCCTTTCAGTTTATCCCTTCAGGGGTCGCCACAGAAAAATCAATTGCCTCCATCTAACTCTGTCTTCTGTATCCTCTTCTCTTGCCCGAACTACCTTCATGTCCTCTTTCACTACATCCATAAACCTCCTCTTTGCTCTTCCTCTAGGCCTCCTGCCTGGCAATTCAAAACTCAGCATCCTTCTACCAACATATTCACTATCTCTCCTCTGGACATGTCCCAACCATCTCAGTCTGGCCTCTCTGACTTTATCTCCAAAACCTCTAACATGTGCTGTCCCTCTGATGTGCTCATTCCTGATCCTGTCCATCCTGGTCACACCCAAAGAGAACCTCAGCATCTTCATCTCTGCTACCTCCAGCTCTGCCTCCTGTCTTTTCCTCAGCGGCACTGTCTCTAAACCAAACAACATGGCTGCTCTCACCACAGTTTTGTACACCTTTCCTTTCATTTTAGCTGAAACTCTTCTATCACACATCACACCCGACACTTTTCTCCACCCATTCCAGCCTGCCTGCACACGCTTCTTCACCTCTTTTCCACACTCTCCATTGCTCTGGACTGTTGACCCTAAGTACTTAAAATCCTCCACCTTCTTTATCTCTTCTCCCTGTAACCTCACTCTTCCACTTGGGTCCCTCTCATTTACACACATGTACTCCGTCTTCATTCCTCTCCTTTCCAGGGCAAACCTCCACCCCTCAAGCTTCTCCTCCACCTGTTCCCTGCTCTCACTACATATCACAATGTCATCTGCAAACATCATAGTCCATGGAGATTCCTGTCTAACCTCGTCCGTCAGCCTGTCCATCACCATAGCAAACAAGAAGGGGCTCAGAGCTGATCCCTGATGGAGTCCCACCTTCACTCGGAACTCCTCTGTCACACCTGCAGCACACCTCACTACTGTCTTACAGTCCTCGTACATGTCCTGCACCGCTCTAACATACTTCTCTGCCACTCCAGACTTCCTCATACAATACCACAGTTCCTCTCTGGGCACCCTGTCATAAGCTTTCTCCAGATCTACAAAAACACAATGCAGCTCCCTCTGACCTTCCCTGTACTTCTCCATCAACATCCTCAAAGCAAATACTGCATCTGTTGTACTCTTTTTTGGCATAAAACCGTACTGCTGCTCACAAATGCTCACGTTTGCCCTTAGTCTAGCTTCAACTACTCTTTCCCATAACTTCATTGTATGGCTCATCAGCTTTATTCCTCTGTAGTTGCCACAACTCTGCACATCTCCCTTGTTCTTAAAAATGGGCACCAGCACACTTCTCCTCCATTCCTCAGGCATCTTCTCATTATCTAAGATCTTGTTAAACAACCCGGTCAGGAACTCTACTGCCACCTCTCCTAGACACTTCCATACCTCCACAGGTATATCATCAGGACCGAGTGCCTTTCCATTCTTCATCCTCTTCAATGCCCTCCTCACTTCTTCCTTACTAATCTTTGCTACTTCCTGGTCCACAACAGTCACCTCTTCTACTCTTTGTTCTCTTTCATTTTCCTCATTCATCAACTCTTCAAAGTACTCTTTCCATCTTCCCATGACACTACTGGCACCTGTCAATACCCTTCCATCCTTATCCTTCATCACCCTAACCTGCTGCACGTCCTTCCCATCTCTGTCCCTCTGCCTTGCCAACCTGTATAGATCTTTCTCTCCCTCCTTGCTGTCCAACCTAGCATACAAGTCATCATAAGCCCCTTGTTTGGCCTTTGCCACCTTTACTTTCACCTTACGCTGCATCTCTCTGTACTCCTGTCTACTCTCTTCAGTCCTCTCAGTGTCCCACTTCTTCTTAGCTAACCTCTTACTCTGTATACACTCCTGCACCTCCTCATTCCACCACCAAGTCTCCTTATCTACTTTCCTTCCAGATGACACACCAAGTACTCTCCTACCTGTCTCCCTGATCACAGTAGCTGTAGTTGTCCAGTCATCTGGAAGGACTTCCTGGCCACCCATAGCCTTTTTCAACTCCTTCCTAAAAGTCACGCAACACTCCTCCTTTTTCAGCTTCCACCATTTTGTCCTCTGCTCTGCCTTTACCCTCTTCATCCTTCTCACCACTAGAGTCAACCTACACACCACCATCCTATGCTGTCTGGCTACACTCTCACCTACCACTGCTTTGCAGTCACTGACCTCCTTCAGGTTACACCTTCTACACAAGATGTAGTCTACCTGTGTGCTCCTACCTCCACTCTTGTAGGTCACCCTATGTTCCTGTCTCTTCTGGAAGAAAGTATTCACTACAGCCATTTCCATCCTTTTTGCAAAGTCGACCACCATCTGTCCTTCTGCGTTCCTCTCCTGGATACCAAATTTGCCCATCACCTCCTCATCATCTCTGTTTCCTGCACCAACATGCCCATTGAAGTTCGCACCAATGACAACTCTCTCACTTCTGGGAATGTTCTGCATCACTTCATCCAGGTCTGACCAGAATTTCTCTTTCTCCTCCATCTTACATCCTACCTGTGGAGCATACCCACTAACCACATTGAACATCACACCTTTGATTTCTATATATAGTATATATTTATATATATAGTAAGAATATATTCTTACTAAACTATTAAAAGAATTAATACATGCAGGAAAGGAGGTCATGTGGTTTCTCCATTCTGCACCATGGAAATCAAAAAAAGATTAGAGTAATTTATTGTGTTTTTGTTATATTTTTAAAACATTATTTTATTTTATTTACGTATGTATTTTGCTCGATCCAAATCTTTTCAAAGGTGATATCGTGCTTCCCTCAAATCACCTTCAAAAATGTTGTGAAGTTGAGTTTCTGCATTACACAAAAGTCGTAGCCCTAGCTAAACCTTTCCCTTGCGTGTTTATTATCATGTTATTACAATCCAACGGTGTTTTTCCGGTAACTGAGGATTTCCGAGTGAAAGCGCGTATGGTTCTGCGGCTTTTGTTGTCGGTCACAAGCCAGCAGTGCACAGTCAGCTGCCGTGGCACACTGAGAGCGTAGAGGAGCTCTACTGGTCCATGAATCCCGCACGTGCGTTGGATCTCGACCTCGGAACCTGATTACGCTGCATTTACTCACTTTTTTGTCTCTCCTGCATCAGTCATGCAAATATAGAATCATTTAAAAACCTGCAAATAAAAAAGTCTGTTAGGCGCCTGTAAATCAACACTGCTATACAAGCTGCACACTGACTACTTTAAGGTGCATTTTTTACGGGACTGTCTCTTGAGAAAACACCCTAAAAATGGCTGCTGTGAGGGGTGAATGCGGTGTTTCCAGAACTCTGTATCCATAACGTGCATAAGAGTGGGATACTTCCGACGCTCCAGTTGTGGGAAATGCAGCACGATACGTGAATGTAAAGCCAGTAGGCCGGGCAGGGTGGGGGAGAGAGAGGTTTATCATCCTAACTACTGCACTAATCCGTTCTTAAAGGATAGCGGCTTAGGTGGCCTCAGGTTAGAGTAACTAGAAATGTGTCATTAGAGAGGGGGCGACCCTGCAAGCGCTTGTTTGCATTTGATATCCCTTTTCAACACTTTTTTGGGGGGTCTGATTTGGTGGCTAGTTCACCCTGAGATAGATTTGACATTGTTTGCAAGACTATATGACCTCCCTCCCCCGCACGCACACACACAGCCAGCGTCTTCAGTTGTTTTTTGGAGGCTCCGAAATTACCCTACTTTTAAAAATTGTTATTACTTTTCATTACAAGCTCCACGTTTGTCAAGATGAAGGACAGACTCGCCCAGCTCAAGGAGGTAGGCGGAATTTTCTTGAACCCAATCGATCACCACTTCACGGGGCTTCAAAAGCGCCATTTTTATTTGGAGGCGTCTCACACGCAACATAGCGTGGTCGTATATAAATGTGTTTCGAATCGGGCGACGTCGGGTCCATAACCGATTGTCCTGAAGCCTCCCAGCGCTTGAGAATGAATAAGCAAAATAGAAGTTAATGGGACTCAATGTTTTTGAAGCAAACGCAAGAAAGAAGAAAAACACTGACAGGAAAGAGAGTGGTAAGTTTATAAAAGGAGCAGTCAGGTAAAGGCAATATTTCCAAGACAAAGCTTTGTGTTGTTATTTCAGCTTTTTTTTTTCATTGCGTTTTTGTGTCGAGTGGTCAAAATGCGTGTCCGTTGGTCACTCTCCGGGAGGCGATGCGATAATCCCTAAATTATTTCCTAACGTTTTCATGATTGTGGTGGAGCGCCGTCCACACGGCCACTCCAAGCCAAGTACGTTACGGCGCCGACCCAAAGTCAAGAGACGACTACAGAATCGCATGTCAAGGGTGTTCGTTTTTTTAGACACGGACTAAAAAGAGACTTACTGGGTACAGGGTGGGCCCAAAGTGGGGTTTACATTTTATATGTATTAGATATCTATTTGCATTTTTTTACATACATTATACCTTTTGGTCTAAGAGAGCCACCAAAGACAAATATTTCCTATTTTTTAACCGAGATTACAACTAAAAGTGTGCAACAAAAAAAATATATTCAATTGTAAAAAACTTTATTCCCACAATATTTTATTTTTAACAACATCATTTTTGCCCCAGCCTAATATTCCAGAACTTTATATGGTTTTGTTCGCGTCTCATAATGTAACAACATTTAAAAACACAAAAACGAGCTCTATGCTACTAAAATGCTTTTTTTTTTACTCGTAACATTTCAAGTTTAAGAAGTACAGTAATTTCTGCTGGGCTTTTGTTTACATTTTACATTTTTTTTTCAACTTTTCTCGTAATTATGACTTTATTCCTGTAATATTCTGACTTTAACCTCAACCTCACTTTCCAAAAATGACAACTTTTTTACTTAGTTTACCACTTTTTTCTCTTATATTTTGACTTCATGTTTGTAAAATTACTGTAGATTCTTCCGTTTTTGCCGTTTCCCTAAAGTGTTTTGGTAATAGTATTTTTTTAAATCGTGCCACGCTCCAATAAATTATTCGGACCGCACTTTGAACACCCCTGTAAAGCACGATATGTTGCATATATTTTAGGAAAAAAAAAATTGAAATAAATAAATGTTATGGAGTCGTACGCGGTCACCAAATGACCCACATCTGGCACCCGAGCCATAGCTCCCCTACCCCTGCATTAGACTTCCATATTACGTTGAATATTTAACCTCTCGAGTGCTGAAATAAATGTAAATAAATGTCTAGTAAATGTAAAATGTCTAAGTGGTAACAGTAACCCTACTTTTGGCAATAACAGTTATATATATATCTATATAACATAAAACTGTTATTTCCAAATGCCCTCAAGGCATGCTAGGTAGTCTAGTTGCAACAACAGTCAACACTAAAACATTGGATATCAACTCCTCCTCGTTTACTTGTCTGAAGACCTCCTCCGAAGTATTCTGCAAAGAAGCGGCAAACAGAGCATAATGCCAGAAGAAAGAGTACAGCAAAGCTACCCAGCATGCCTTGCGGCGGGAACACGCGGGTGTTTTTGTGGCACATGTAATGCGCGGAGGTATTTATTTGTATGCCCACACGGTACAGTAGGTGGGTTACTTTGCGGACACCTGGTAAACTTGTTTTGTAACGCACGCGGTGCATCGGGCCGTCATTTTCTCCCCCCGTCTGCTTGCGTCTAATTGGCTGGCGGCAAAAAGACAGTTGGAAAACTTTGCTCGTAGTACCGAACGCGGGTCTTTGGAGAAAAATGCAGTGAGCTAGACAGACAGATTATTCCTGTGTGTGTCTTCAATGCCTCATGTTCTCCACTTCGCTTCCCGCTGTGTGTGTTTCGGTGTAAAATAAGTCGTCTGCGGTACCACCATGCACTTGCCTTTACCGGCAGTACGCAAACGAATGCCGACTCCTGATGCAAATCTGTTCCCGTGTGAACCGTGCGTGTCGTTTGAACAGACGAGCGATGGCGGAGGGGATGACATCGAGGTTCCTGTGGAGAATGAAGCTTTCATGGATGATTTCTTCGCTCAGGTTGGGTTTTCTCGCTCCGTGTCATTTTGGAAAGTACGTGTCGCTTTGCTGAGCGGCTGTATTTTGTGTTCTGGGTTCTAGATCGAGGATATCCGCTCCAGTATCGACAAGGTTGATGAGAGTATAACAGAAATAAAAAAACTCTACTCCACCATCCTGTCGGCCCCCACATCGGACCAGAGTAATGACCTGTGGCTCACACACACGCACAGAAGTGACGCATCACACCGATCACATCCTATCTGTGACAAAGCACGCATGCGCACACTTTCTGTCTGTTTATGATGACCCTTTCTTTGAAGAAACACAGGATGACCTTGAAGCTGTCACCAATGACATCAAGAAGTCAGCCAACAATGCGAGGAACAAACTGAAAAGTCAGTATTTGAACCTGCACCCTGTCTGTTATGGAAATGGAAAGCTTAGACTTGGGTTGTCAATTGAATACAATATTTAATTGCGATTAATCACGTTTTAATCTAACAATTAATCGCTTTTGATCGCAGATGAAAACAGTGTTTATCTATAATAAGTAGGGATGTAAATCTAGTCAATACAAAAATAACTACATCCAATTTTATGTAAAGGGGTATCAATTCTGTAAATATGGGCCATTACTTTGTTTAGTTGTAATACAGTTAAAAATCCCCCAGTTTTTGAATGTTTAATGCGAGTGGTGATTTGTCCCACTTGGTCCACAGTCCTTGAACGCACCTCCTCGGACTCTGCACAGATAGACTACTTCTTCTTTTCCTTTGGGTTTATCCCTTCAGGGGTCGCCACAGCGAATCAATTGCCTCCATCTAACTCTGTCTTCTGTATCCTCTTCTCTTGCCCGAACTACCTTCATGTCCTCTTTCCCTACATCCATAAACCTCCTCTTTGCTCTTCCTCTAGGCCTCCTGCCTGGCAATTCAAAACTCAGCATCCTTCTACCAACATATTCACTATCTCTCCTCTGGACATGTCCCAACCATCTCAGNCCGCTTCTACGTGCCATTCGGTCCTTGTACAATCGAAGCAGGAGCCTGGTTCGCATTGCCAGCAGTAAGTCGAGCTTGTTTCCGGTGAACGTTGGCCTCCGCCAAGGCTGCCCTTTGTCACCGATTCTGTTCATAATCTTCATGGACAGAATTTCTAGGCGCAGTCAAGGTGTTGAGGGAGTCCAGCTTGGTGACCTTAGGATCTCGTCTCTGCTATTTGCAGACGATGTGGTCCTTATGGCCTCATCAGGCTGTGACCTTCAGCGTTTACTGGAGCGGTTTGCAGCTGAGTGTGAAGCTTCTGGGATGAGACTCAGCACCTCCAAATCCGAGGCCATGGTTCTCAGTCGGAAACGGGTGGACTGTACCCTCCGGGTTGGGAGTGAGGTCTTGCCTCAGGTGGAGGAGTTCAAGTATCTCGGGTTCTTGTTCACGAGTGAGGGAAGGTTGGAGCGTGAGATCGACAGACGGATCGGTGCAGCATCTGCAGTAATGCGGTCGCTGTACCGGACCGTCGTGGTGAAGAGAGAGCTGAGCCGGAAGGCAAAGCTCTCTGTTTACCGATCGATCTACGTTCCCACCCTCACCTATGGTCATGAGTTATGGGTCATGACCGAAAGAATGAGATCGCGGATACAAGCGGCGGAAATGAGTTTCCTTCGTAGGGTGGCTGGACTCACCCTAAGAGATAGGGTGAGGAGCTCGGCCATCCGGGAGGAGCTCAGAGTAGAGCCGCTGCTCCTTCACATCGAGAGGAGCCAGTTGAGGTGGCTCGGGCATCTAGTCCGGATGCCTCCCGGGCGCCTCCCTGGTGAGGTGTTTCGGGCATGCCCAGTCGGGAGAAGGCCCCCGGGAAGACCTAGGACACGCTGGAGGGACTATGTCTCACAGCTGGCCTGGGAACGCCTTGGTGTCCTCCCGATGGAGCTGGAAGAGGTCGCTGGGGACCGGGAAGTCTGGACTTCCCTACTGAAGCTGCTGCCCCCGCGACCCGGACCCGGATAAGCGGAACAAAATGGAATGGGATGGACAGAAGCCCCCCACAGCTGTCCTCGACAATGCCTGCTGTTAACTTCGGGCAGCTTATGCCCAAATTTCAGCTCGTCATTGGGGACCGTCGTATGGCGGGGTACCACTGAGAGAATGACAGTTCAAAGATACAGACGATTCTAAGTTAGCACGATTATCACATTTCGGGGCGTAGATCGGTTCTAAGGTCACGGTGCAGCATAAACAGTTACGACTTCTAATCCGCGTTCCCTACTGAGTAATGCGATGCACCGCGTTCATCCATGCCGCTGGTCTTTGACCTTTTGCGTATTTCAGCGGGAGGGCCTAGTGTGACCCCAAACGAGTTGTGGCTTCTCGTGTTTGTTTCTTTACGCGCACTTTTAATCAGTAGCCGAACCAAATCTTCCTCATAGAAAAACCCGATTTTGAATGCGCTGAACACAAGGATTGTATTCACAACAATGGTGTGTGTGTGTGTGTGCGTGTGTGTGTGTGTGCCGCACCTTCCACCAGGCATCGAACGCCAGCTTGAGACAAACACGGACGAGAGAGCCTCAGCCGACCTCCGGATAAAAAAATCTCAGGTGAGACACGGGAAATGCCTTGAGGGGTCGTTGGCGTGATCATCAACCCATACTTGCTTATTATGTTCTACGTTGTTCGTTTTTTCAGGAGAACGGTAAATTGGCAAGAATGACATTTGTAGTTGCCCCACGGTGGATGACTGGGTAGCATGTTGGCCTCACAGTCAGGAGGTTCAGGGTTGGAATCTCCAAGGGGCATCTCTGTGTGGAGTTTGCATGTTCTCCCCGTGCGTGTGTGGGTTTTCTCCGGGTACTCCGCTTTCCTCCCACATTCCAACAACATGCATGTTAGCTTCATTGGCCGCTCTAAATTGTCCATTAGTGTGAATGTTTGCATGTCTGCCCTGCGATTGGCTGGCCACCAGTCCAGGGTGTACCCCGCCTCCCGCCCGGAGCCAGCTGGGATAGGCTCCAGCATACCCGCCACCCTAATGAGGATAAGCGGCAAAGAAAATGGAACAGAGTAAGTCATGTTCTGTTGACATATTGTATTCTAAGCACTATTTTACCTGCAACGCATTATACATGTTATATAAACATCTTTTTGCAGCGATATGTCGACGATGGGGGGCGACACCGAAATAAATCAGGCAATAAGGACCCCATTATGCCCAAAATAAATGGATTTAAAACAATAATTGAAGGATGTGCAACTCCTTAGTAATTGATATCTCCCATTCTGTGCTCTGAAGCCCACCAATCTTCATCTCCATGCCTATAGTGCGTTCTGTACGTTCTCTAGTTCATCTCAAACGGTTTCTGCTTGCCTTTTTTCCTCAAATCCCCGCTGTAATCACAGTAAACCATCTCTGTCTTGTACACCGCCATCTTTGTGTTATTTGGTGCCACATTTTCCTTCATAAATGTCATTTTTGCAAATTTACCGTTCGCTTTCGAAAAACAAACAACGTGGAACATAATTAGAAACAATATATAACGTATTTAAGCAATGTTGATATGTCATGTCAGTGACCCTTTAGAAGGATACTTCAGATTTGCTGACACGAGGTTGTATGTCAACCCCATCAGCAGCGCACTTTTCCTGCACTTTGCCCCACAGGCCGAGTTCTGGTAAGTTTTCGGTGTTGAAGAAGTTAGTTTCGGCTAGTTGGTGGGGTCACTAGAGGGTTCCGCTTCTCAGCAGAACATGCGTTCAAAAAAGTCAAAACCATTTTCACTTAGCGCTGCCTCCCGAGCACGTGCTTTACGGTGTTTACATACATTCAAACACTTGAAGAGACGTGACCCCTACTTGCTTTAACACCAAAAAACGATCAGAACTTGGCTCACGGCACAAAGTCACTGTTGATGCACTGCACTGCTGATGGGGATGTCATACAACTTAACAATTTCATCAGGGGGCGGAAATGCTTATGGTTATTTTTACGGTAGGTTTATTTGTGCTTTTGTGTGTTTTCCAACACAAAACATGACTTTGGTGGAGGAAGCCGTTGGTCATCAGGGTTGCACACATTTCAGTTGGGATTTTGGTCACCTCCAAATTTGACAGCAGAGCTGGTGTCCAATCCACTCCAAGGAGCTCCATTTTGGTGTCAGGGGACCAAAACTTACCTGAGTCGTTCAGGTGTTGATCGCCAAACATCAGACCGGCTCCCGGCTCCCTTGGCATCGATTACCAGCTCTTCCCTTGTAATTCTGCGGCTGGTCCCTCACCTCCACCAGGTGAAATCTGTTTTTGCATTGGGTCTTCCGCTATCACAACAAACCTACCATAACTACGACATAATAACATCACCGGATTATGTTTGCACGAAACGGCATCATGTCAAGGCTTGACTGGGAACCATTGATGAAGATGTTCTTTTCTCGTCTTTTTGTTCCCCAGCATGCCATCTTGGCTAAGAAGTTTGTAGAGGTGATGACCAAATACAACGAGGCACAAGTTGACTTCAGAGACAAGAGTAAAGGCCGGATTGCCCGGCAGCTGGAGATCAGTGAGTATGGATGCTCCCACCTAAAGTGACAACCCATCTACTCTACCTTTGTACGTTTGTCCCAGTACTCTGCCGGCCACAAGGCATACGTGAATTTAATCTCAGACTACAATATCAGAGATTAAAGTTAACGATGGCCAAAGATGCGTTGTAAATCAGCAATCAAAGAAATTGTTATTGCATTTTTGTGGTTTTTCGGTTGGTTGCAGCCGGCAAAGCAACAACCGACGAGGAACTGGAAGAGATGCTGGAGGGAGGAAATTCCAGTGTTTTCACTGCTGGGGTAAGACTGCACAGTTCAAAATATTTTGGTAGAATTTGGAGGAAAAAAACATGAACCTGAATATATACTACTCACAAGAAGTTATTTCAGATCTATTTTAGGACGCACCTAACACTGCAGTGTAAACTTTACAGGTGAGCAACTCTCATTTTGAATGCACGTGTTCAACACAAAATAACAGTTATGCATATTCCTAACTTTTGTGGGAGTAGTATATAGAGAGGTGGGAAAAAGTGCTCGCTCCCATCCTGGTTTCTTATTTTTTTGCATGTTTGTCACACCTAAATGTTTCATGTCATCAGACACATTCAAGTTAATTAGTCAATGACAACACAAGTGAACACAAAATTCACTTTTTAAATGAAAACCTTCATAATTAAGGAAGAAAAAAGATCCAAACCTACATGGCCCTGCGTGGAAAAACCATAACTGAGATTAACTGAGATCTATCAGTCTGGAAAAGGTTATAAAGCCATTTCTAAACCTCTGGGACTCCAGCAAACCACAGTGAGAGCCATTATACACAAATGGCGAAAACATGAAACAGTGGTGAACCTTCCCAGGAGTGGCCGGCCAACCAAAATTGCACCAAGAGCACAGTAATGACTCACCCGAGAGGTCACAAAAGACCCCACAACAACATCCAAAGTACTTGCACTTGCCTCAACTTAAGGTCAGCGTTCATGACTCCACCATAAGAAAGATGCTGCACAAAAAGGCCTGCATGGCAGAGTTCCAAGACAAAAAAGAGTTCTGAACAAAAAGAACATTAAAGCTTGTCTGAATTTTGCCAGGAAACATCTTGTTGTCCAGGACCTTTGGGATAATACTCTGGTCTGACAAGACAAATATCAAACTTTTTGGACGGTGTGTGTCCCATTACATCCGGCATAAAAATCAGAAAAAAACATCATAGCAAGAGTAAAATATGGTGGTGGTAGTGTGATGGTCTGGGTTTGTTTTGCTGCTTCAGGACCTGGAAGGCTTGCTTTGATAAATGGACCTATGAATTCTGCTGTCTAAAAAAATCCTGAAGGAGAAGGTCCGGCCATCTGTTGGTGACCTCAAGCTAAAGCCATCTTGGGTTCTGCAGCAGGACAATGATCATAAACACACCAGCAAATCCACCTCTGAATGGCTGAAGAAAAACTAAATGAAAACTTTGGAGTGGCCTAGCCAAAGTCCTGACCTGAATCCCATTGAGATGCTGTGGCATGACCTTAAGAAGGCGCTTCAAGCTGGATAAGCCTCCATTGTGACTGAATGACAACAATTCTGCAAAGACGAGTGGGCCAAAATTCCTCCAAAGCGCTGTAAGACTCATTGCAAGTTATGGCAAACGTTTGATTGCAGTTGTTGCTGCTAAAGGTGGCCCAACCACTTATTAGCTTCAGGCTAAAATCACTTTTTCTCACAGAACCATGTAGCTTTGGATTTTTCTTTCTTCTCCCTTAATGCTAAAAAGTTTCATGTCAAAACTGCATTTTGTGTTCAGTTGTGTTGACATCGACCATCCATCCATCCATTTTCCTCCGCTTATCCGGGTCCGGGTCGCGGGGGCAGCAGCTTCAGTAGGGAAGTCCAGACTTCCCGGTCCCGGCGACCTCTTCCAACTCCACCGGGAGGACACCAAGGCGTTCCCAGGCCAGCTGTGAGACATAGTCCCTGCAGCGTGTCCTAGGTCTTCCCGGGGGCCTTCTCCCGGCTGGGCATGCCCAAAACACCTCACCAGGGAGGCGCCCGGGAGGCATCCGGACTAGATGCCCGAGCCACCTCAACTGGCTCCAGGCAGCTTACTTTACCCCAATTTTCCGACACAGCGACCGCATTCGCTGGTCGGTTTCACACTGCAGCCCTAATTCACTCTTGAATGACATCAATCCAAACTCATAGTTCTCAGGCGGACCATTCGTCCGTCCATCCAGCTATCCATTCATCTATCATCTTAGACGGAAATAAGACATAACGTAGACTCAGCATACTTCCTGTGGTGGCTGTTGTCTATCAATGTAACGTTACTGACCCCTAGTGACCAGTTTAGGCTACTACTGTATCGCCGCTGTTTGTGGTTATAAAGAGAGTCATAATTCACTTCAGTCGCTTTATTAACGAGCAGAGAACATTTACACAGGAGCTGCTGTCGGTCAACTCTAGCTAGCATTTTCCAAAGGCCGAGGTGATGCTCGAACCGCAATGGACCGAGGTATGACTGTGTCAACTGGACCGGGTCCCCACTGTAAACAATGTGGACTGGGCACTGCTGGGAACCTGGAACCTCCCGAACCCGTGCAGAAATATGTTCTTATGTTTTTTCCATTTTTGTTTTTCAACTTTTGATGACAGTGTGGCCTTTTGCACAGATTATGGATTCCAAAATAGACCAGCAGGCCCTGAACGAGATTGAGGCTCGGCACAAAGACATCATGAGGCTGGAGAGCAGCATCAAGGAACTCCATGACATGTTTGTTGATATCGCCATGTTGGTTGAGAACCAGGTAGGACACATTTCATTTCATATCCATCATTTTTTATGCCGCTTATGCTCATTAGGGTGGCGGGGATGCTGGAGCCTATCCCAGCTGGCTTTGGGCGGGAGGCGGGGTACACCCTGGACTGGTCGCCAGCCAATGGCAGGGCACATATAGACAAACATTCACACTCTAATGGACAATTTAGAGCGGCCAATGAAGCTAACATGCATGTTTTTGGAATGTGGGAGGAAAGCGGAGTACCCGGAGAAAACCCACACACGCACGGGGAGAACATGCAAACTCCACACAGAGATGCCCGATGGAGATTCCAACCCTGAACCTCCTGACTGTGAGCCCAATGTGCTACCCAGTCATCCACCGTGCAGGCCCCATACATTTGATTTCATGTATTGTTTTACAATTTGTATTCATTTATTTTCTATATTAAATGTATTTATTTATATATTATTATTTCATACTTACTATATTTATAAATGTGAGTATTTATGTATTTCGTACTATGAAACATGCATGTATAAAATCTCACAAGTAAACCAATACTAATAATAATGATTCATATTTCACATTCACCCTCAAAGTAGTTGATGTCACAACTTATATCAATATAGTAATAAAGATAATCACACATAATTCCACAGTTTAGTTGTACATAACCTGAGCAAAGTAGCTACTTAGCGTTCGTCAGAGACACAGCTCATGTATCACGTGCAGTTAGCATGTGCTATCAAACGTTACGGGTATACAACAAATGACAATGATTATGCAAAAGACAAGACAGCCGAAGTCGAGGCAACACATTAAGAAGGTTTCAGGTTTCAGCAAATGTTCAAAATCCTTATGAAATAAAAGTTTGACAGGCGGACGTGTGGAAAACATGCATTTCTGTAGAGGAGTTCAGGGCGCGAAGCAAAGCCATCAACCATTCACCATGATGATGGGTATTATTAGACGGCAAAAGAGTGACATTACAGACTGTAATGTGCATCGGTAATAAGTGCTGAACCGGTCATTGTGGAATGCCGGTCTTCATTGACTCGGCATCTCTCAGGGCGGCATGATTGACAGAATCGAGAGCAACATGGACCAGTCGGTGGGTTTTGTAGAACGGGCCGTGGCTGACACGAAAAAAGCTGCCAAGTTCCAGCAGGAGGCTCGCAGGGTAAGTCGGGCTTGACTTGTTTTCGCCGGGTTTACAACTATCGGGTGTTGGGGGTGGAGGGGTGGGGGGGTGCCCAATTGTCTGGTCTCATTGTAGCAGTATTTTCAAACCAAGACGCTTCCTTGACTTTACACTCAAATTATAATACATTGAAATACGATACTAAATTTTAGGGATGCTCTGATCACGATTCCAAAACCGATCATCCGTGAGTGAAAGCGGCCGATGTGGATTAGAAGTGGGATTTATGGCTCTTGGTGAGTCGTTCCTTCCAAAGAGTCGTTCAAAAGAACCGGTTCGTTCGTCAACGTCACAGCATTAATACCGATCACGTACATTTTTCAATTTATGTATGATGAGTGCTATCGGACAGGGTTGCAGTATAAAGGGGGAAAGTCAGGACAATTCCAAGGTGCCCTGACTGCCAAGGGGGCCCAAAAATAGGCAAATACCATCAAAATGAGTAGGCCCAGAAATCCTTGCGGGACTCCTACTATATAGACTATATGACATGATAAAAGGAACCATCACATACTAGACAAGAACATATTTGAACATATATCTGTCGTGAAACTTACAGAGGATGAGACGCCTCCTCAAAGGAGACTTTGGTGTGCAGTCTAGCAGGACTTCCAGGTAGAACACAGGTGGGTTCCGAGTGAGCGAGCAAGTCAGCCAACCCGGTGTCTTCCACCGCTGACAAAGGCTGTCTGATGGGTTCCGTTATTTTCGGGTCATTTGCTTTTGTCACGCACATACGGGCGAACGCTGTGCAACATTTATACGCTGTTTGGCCGACGATCCCATATTTTACCTCAAAAACTCACCATGCAGCGTAAGCTACGTGTGATCGGCTTTGAACGGAATTTATGGGATTATGTCCATCACGTGATTTTCCGTGAAAATTGACCAATACTGATCGGTGGCCGATCGATCGGAGCATCCCTGTTCATTTTATTAATTTTTATACCATCGCCCAAAACTTTGCGTTTCAAAGTTTGGGTCTTCACGCTATCACGGTTTTTCAAAAAGATACAAGCTAACCAATCAAACTGTTTTGTGGTGGGAAACAGCCTCTTATTGGTCCAAAAATATGCATACACATTTTACGTATTTTTTGGACTTCCAAGCATAAAAATAAGGCATTCAGATGACGCATTCAAAGACTCTGGGATATGTAGTAATCTACACTGGCCACTAGGTGTCAGTAACGTTACTGTTTTGTTGTGTAGTATTATATTAGTATATTATTGGTCCCGCTTTACACTAAGGTACAGAGAAATGTAGTAGTTAATGAGGAACTAATGAGAAACTAATGAGTAGTGGTTAGGGCTAGATAGGTTAGTTCCTCATTAACTACTGTAAATTATTAACTATTTGTGACTATTTAGCGGATTACTGTACATGAATAAAGATTTATCCCATTGTTGTAGTAGAAAACATGAAAAGTATACCATTGTTTGTGTTATAGTAACATGAATTTTCTTGTTTTTATTTTGTCTCCTGCACGCTGGGAAGAAACAAATGATGATCTTCTGCTGCTGTATGATACTGGCCCTGATCCTCGGCTTATTTGTCTACAGTTTTATCAAATAGACCCTGCGTGCGCGTCCCCTCACTGGTTGCGCGCAAACATGACAAGCTAAACATCTTAAAACCATCAGCCTTGACAGCTGTCAAATACGAATTTTAAAATGTATTGTTCACAAAACGAAAAGGTAAATGTTGTTTTACTGTCTCTTCATTCCATTGTAGAAGAACGCTAAAGTCGTCACGCAGCAACTTAACACGTAAAAGCTAGTGCTAAAAATACAAGATAAGTGCCAATATGAGTCTTCACTGCTTCCCATCATGCATTGCCTCCCAGCGGCTACGAACTGCGTGCAGCTGGTAAGCCGTGCAGGATGGGAAGCAGTGAAGATAGTTTTCATTCTACATCCATTTTTGGTACGTGTCTTGTATATTTCTTACCTACCTGTTGAGCGTCAAGTTGCTGTGTGATGATTTTAGCGTTGTCCTCTTTTGAGCCAGACTGCGGTTTCCGACGGGTTGACAAGCCGGTCGCGGGTTCCCTTGTAGCTGGTGATTGGCTCCTGCCAAAGAAAGACCTGCCGCTTCTTCCCGGATTCACGAGCGGCACAGAATATGAACGATTAGTAGCAGTTCAGAAGTAAAGACGCCCCAAGTTTCGTACATTAACCAGCGAGGGAGAGCATATAAGGAACACCACCTCCAGCAAGATGACGTTTCTGTGCAACTCAACTTTATCAATATAAAGCCAAAGAGATGCAATTCCGACCAGTAAACAACCTTATTGTGGCGGCTACTAAATCCTGAGTATGCGTGGATCCACTGAATGCTGTGGGCAAAATACTGCAAGTCTTTTGAGTTTATTTGTACGTTTTGGTGTTTGTGGTTTTGGGGGCTACTAGATAACCTGGATTCCGGCGAGGGGCGGCACCAGGAGGCCCGGCTGTCATGAGGCCTTTTAGGCCGGTCTCTACAGGAAGACGCGGGTTCGTTGGCCCTCGTTCCGCACATTATCTTCCTTTCCCGCGCTTTTTACCCGTCATCCGTAGCACCACCCGTCCCGTCGTGCTCTTGGTGCCGTCCCGGCGGCCATCGGGTATTACAGCTTATTGTTTTGCCGCGTCTTTTGCTTCACCTTCGCTAGTTTAGAGTGATTTTTTTTGTGTTCTCAACTCTCTTTCTGTAAACTCCTACTTTGTGTGCTTAATAAAACGCAATTTTGTTATCCACTCTGCTTCTTGCCTACATTTGTGCTGTGCGACATTTACATCATTTTGACGGCGTTTTCACGGATGGAAATTCGGAAAAAAATAGCATGACATGAAGGTTATGGATGACTTTGTGTTTGATTGCGTGAAGTATTTCCTCCCCACCAACCAGCAGGCGTTCAGAGCCCCCCAGACTGGTCCGTTGAACAGGGTGTCACGAGATACCCGGTTCACGAGACGAGACCTGAACACTACTTTTCGGAAAAGCACAAAAAATATATTGCAATCTACTGCTAATTTTTACTACGTTACGCTCTTGTGCGTATGCTAGCGGCCCCGCCTCCACCCACCGAGACAAAGAGACTGTATGCCTGACAAAAGGACTCACTCCGTTCATGCCGTTGTTCAAACAAAAGCGCATTTATTGCCGTTGCGTACTGGCCTCTAGTACCCGTGAGACTGTTTTTTCTGGAGGAGAAATCTTGTCATGTTTGAATTTTTTGAGCTTTTGCGATACTCATTAAACACAAATTAGTCCTGACACTTTAAGATGGCAGGGTGGAGTTCTGAATGTTCCGATTCGTCATTCATGTCCACGCAATTTTGTGGTCGAAAATGAATTTTACAAAACATCAAATGTTGATCAGTATAGGGCACACATGAATGAGTGTTTAAAAAATGCCAGAATTTGTATATGTTGATGTCTTTATATTTCACTGATAGCGAAGCGTGGAGATTTCGCACTCTGTTCTGCAGTCCTTGAACACACCATAGTTGTGTACATTGTGACTCAGGGGCAACATCTTTAGGTCAAAACAAAGAATGTTATCCTTTCAGCCTCTCGGAAATGGTGTTCCGGGTGCCCTGAAAGGGTCTTTTTTTTAAACCAGAGCTTCCAGAGTAGTAAAGTCTGAAAACGCCAGCTTCTTGTTTCCGTGTAGACGAGCGACCTGCAACCAGAAGTGAGTTTTGATGACAATCCGACACAATCCGAGTATTTTGAGTGTCATGACTCACCCCAGTCGACATTCTCCTGGTATTTTGTCTCATGCTCCCAAAATGACTCACATGGGATTCCACTTTGCCAAGACAAGCCTTGGAAAGCGGAAGACGACGGACTCACGCGCATGCGTTCCCAGTCACGTGGTTCCGTTCCTACTACTGTCTGGGTCTCCGGTGGCTGTCGAGTGGTTGACTCGAGGAGCAGTGTGCAAAACAAACAGTCATTTAATAATCACCAGCAAGTACTCTCAGTCTGCAGGAATAAGAACAAAAAACGACAGAAAATCCACACGGAAATCCATAGCAAGGAAGGATCGAGACCCTGGGCGAGGAGAACTAAGGTGACTAAAGTGACGAACCACCCTTGTGATGACGCTGAGCAAGTCACAAGTCACTTTTATTGCAAATGTTGATCCAAAATGGGAGAAGAATGTTAATGTCTAGCTAGCAGGAGGGGGTTGGGTAGCAAAAATAGACATTTTTATCAATTACTTGCATTTTTCCCAGCAGAGGGATCTACTGTGCTACCTTAAACGATCGCTTGCATGCATTCACAGATGAAGACTCCCGGATAGAAAATGAAATAAAGACACAAGTCGAATTGTTCCCTTATTAACAAGTACACAAGTGTAGTATTTCATTTTATTTATATATGCAAGCAAGTTCATGTCTTTACAAATAAAAAAAAGCCACTGTCTGCCCAAGCTGTTGGCACAGAAAAGTACAAAATCGGGGAGTGAATCCAACCAAAGCAACCAGAGTGGAGTACAAAAATCTACGATGGAGAAACTGAAAATAAATAAATAAATAAATACATCTCCCGACGTCCAAAATGTCCAACCCAATGCTCAGTTTCAGGTCGCAGACTCTGCATCAGCTTTCCTGTCCGGCGTGCAGCCCGTGATGGACAAGAGCTCAATTTATTCAGGCACGGATTGTTCGTCCTCCATGGAGCGCTGGCGTTTTAGAGCCGCGCAAACGCCAAACCTCGCAGAACGCCAAGGGATTCTAGTCGAGGTTTTGGAAGGTTTGCTTCATGGAATCGCACACGACACAAACCGGGATGGAGGAATTCTGTAGTGTGAGTCCAGTTCAGCAGCGGGCAGACAAGAAGGACGCGGGTTTAGGATTTGTGTCAATAAACATAGATTTTTTTTGGTTTTTTTTACAAGAAGTTGTGGATAGAACAGGAAAAGCCAAACGAACAAGGAACAAAAAGCTCACATCCTCTTCCATTGTTTTGCTGCTTCTTCACGCCCTTCGATTTTGGTAGCACCGGACATCACGGCTAACTACTCGGGGGCGCGGCGGTATTCCCAATCCTGATTTGTTTCGAAGTCTAATGCTTTGTCTTCCCGGTGAGATATGTAACCAGACAAAGACAAGCGGCTAAGACGAAAGCAGGGAAAGTAACGGGGCCACGAGCTGGAACGGCACCTCGGCCGATAAGGACGGAGCAATGTTTTGCATGTGGGACGCACGGTGGCCTGGTGGTTAGCACGCAATCAGGAGATCTGGACGACCTGGGTCCAAATCTCTGTTGGGCATCCCAAAAATGTGCACGTTAGCTTCATCGGCGACTCTAAATTGCCCCGTGGGCGTGAACAGTAGTAGAGATCTGAATCGTCGACTGGACTGGGTTCCACACGCAGAGGATAGAGACTTCAGTACTAGTATGGACTGAGTTGTTTATAAGTGCCCTGCGATTGGCTGGCGACCGGTCCAAAGTCCGCTGGGATAGGCTCCGGCATTACCCCCCCCAGGCTGATCCCTTGCCCAAAAGAACCGTGCCGGAGGCGTGCCGTCACACCCCGACCGACACATTCCGTTTTTACACTAAGCTGGTTCTCCCCTCGACGTTGCGCTTTTCCGACACGATCGGCGTTCAGACGCAAGTGTGCTAAAAAGCGACGGGGAGTTCCGAGGATGTGAGCTGATTGAGCAACGGGCGTCCAGAGCAATACATCACATCACAGCTGCAAATAAAGAACAATCAAGAACACTATGGATCATATCACGTGGACTTTTTTCTCATGCAATTGTATGCCGGAGAGGTCAGGGGTCCTATTTGTTGTCATTTTGCTCCAAATGGCAGAATATATTGCTCTGGGGGTAGACAACGAAACGGGCAAGCAAGCTTAGCAACACCTTTAGCAACGGCGACGTTGACACTGCGAGAGTGAAAACAAAACACAAAAGAGCAGAACAGCGCCAGTGGGAATGTCTTTTTTTTTGGGGTTGTTTTTTTTAAAATACGGTTTAATCATGAAGATGATGACCACTTGAATGCATAACCATGCCACAAACAACAACTAGATTCGCTTGTCTTTTTTTGGGTCGGTTTTCGTCTTTGTTGTTTCTTCGGGTTATATAAGCGGTGTTGCAAGACTATACACGGGGTCCCGCCGAGGGGACGTCGATGCACTTCCACACCAAGAATAAGAGAGAGAGAGCTCACGATGGCCGATAAGTGCACAAAAACAACTTTTTTTGGGTTTTATCGGAGGTTAAAAACACTGACAAGACATCCATTGTCAGGCAATGAAACGATAGAATACTGTTACTGTAAAACTAGACCCTTAAAAATCCTGACTGAACCTGAACACATCAGTCCAACCTTCACGTGCATTTACGCCACACACTCAACCGCTTTAGGATCCAATTGACTGCGACGACGCTCGTCAGACTTTGACCCGCCTAGTATTGGTTTGCAAGGAATCGGGTACACGCCGGTACTTTCGCCCTCCGGCAGCGTAAACGCAGTGGCGATGTGGAGACTGCGCGGTCAGGAATCATTCTCCCTCCCAGCTCTTTCACATTTATGTATAGCTTTGTACACGAGAATACTGCCTGGGAGAAAAGCAAGACACCTTTTTGTATTGAAAGGAAGAAATCAAGTCAAATGTTGGTGATCAGTAAAAGTTATGGCTCAGAGTGATGGCGATGATGATGATGATGATGGTGTGTGTGTGTTTTTGCTGGTTGTCTCGTCCTGAATGCTTGTTTCTCATCAGCCCAATTACTTCATTATTATTCTTATACAAACGAGAAAAGAAAAATCAGCAATAACAACAAAAATAGGAAGAATCTAGCAAAAAAGTGTAGATTAAGTGTACTAGCAAACTGCATCTACCCTGGATTGGCTTTCGGACACCCCTGCACGAATCCGTTCGTAACAATCCAGTATCATCATTCAAGCATCTCTACTGGCAGATAGAGACTCCCAATCCCTCACAGCTTATTTCCTCCCTTTACACTCCAATATGAAACGTGCCTCGGGACAGCTTTCTAGTCTAGATCTTAGATAGGAATCCCGTCTTTCAAACAGAAGTCATGCAAAGCTTAGCGCGGTGCCCAATAACCAATCAGGTAGCGGTCCTCCTCCTTAGGGACGAGTCGAATGCATCTCGTGACAAATAAGAGACATTTTGGTATCATCGGGGTTCGACGTGAACTACTAAATAGCAAAAACCCCAGAACCAAACTTCCGCAATGATTGGTGATTACGCACGCGTGTGTGTGTGTGTGTGTGTGTGTGTGTGTGTGTGCAGAATCACATGAAACTGTGAAAGTGATAACGACCCGCACCCCCAACCCCCCAACCCCCGATGCCAAAATGAGGCGAGAATAATGCTGGTAAAAACGGTGGCGAAATATTCCAAAACGTGGGAAAACATCTGGAAAGAGAGTAAGACGCCGACGTGACATTGAAAACTTTGTGCTGCTAAGAAGTGCTCTCTCCGAGGACCCACAAAGGCTGGCAGAGAGGAAGGAGGGAAGCCCAGTTTCACGCTGGCACTAAGCTGAGGTGCCATCAAAATAGCAGATAGCAGGTCCTGAAATTGGGCTCCCGAGGAGAGTTGGGGAAAAGGAACGGGGAGGGTTTCGGAGTCAGCCAAGCTACCGATTGGTACTCTTTCGTAGTACGAGCTCCCGGTGGAACGCGTTTCTCCGCAACAGCACTCGTCATGATGTGGTGAAAGGACATAGCACAGCATAACGCCACCGTACAACACCGACCATCCATCCATCCATGTAAGTGTACTGTAGGAATGCTTGATGTGGGGGTGCTCCAGATCTCCCAACCCCCCGCCCATGAAACCATCGCCTGACACTGATGTCTTCCTTGTCTTCTGCTGATTGTTGCTTCCGTTTGTCACGCTCTACACCCGTGTGCTTTGTCGTCCGCGCGAACATCGTTCTAACGTGATGGCCGCCGTTGAAAGACCAGGTATGTCAGGTTCTGGTCACGTGTCCGACACGACAGTGGAAGAAAAGACAAAAAAGTTCACCTCCCGTTCCGTGTGGAAGTGGTACGAGACACAACCGTCTCGTGTCCCTGCAGAGATTCTGTAGCCTGTGCTTTACAGTTGAGCAGTGTGCTGTAAACAAGGAACAAAAAGAGTGAAAAGGTGACTATAGGGGTGTTATTTCATGTCTACGGGGCTCTAAAAATGTTATTTAGAAAGTCACAAACTTTCCGACTCCACTTCAGTTAACCGCGATAAACGAGGGACGACCGCTTCATCCGTATTGGCTGAGCTTTTTCATCCAGTCAAAACTCGGTCTTCCAACGGCACCGGTTCTCGTATGATTTGGTTTTCGCCGACATTTTCCTCCACAGTCTCGGTTATCGTACGACAGCAAACTAGCCCGTTCGACCCGTGCAGTATCATTCCACGTCGTTTTCTGCAAGTCAAACTAACTAATTATGTTAATTTTTGGAGTGTCTGGAATGGATTAATTGGATTTGCAATATTTCTTATGGAAAAAAACTGCTTAGGTTTTCGTACGTCCGGTTTTTCGTCTGAGCTTTTGCGGGAGGATGGGAAAAAAGGAGCTTTCACTGTGTGTGAATTTGTGTTTAACACAAGCACAAAAGCCAACGACGTTCAATCAGTTTAACAACAATCTGGGATTAAAGGTTAAGGTATAAAAAAAATGTCTACTACCTGCAACAGAAGTTGGTACAGTCGGGTTCTTTGGCTTTCTTTTTGGTATTTCCCTATGTTCTCTCATTTGGATTTCTTTCTACACTCTGAAAGCTTTGCTTCGAGACTGTTGCACGTTCAGTTACCGTAGTCTCTAAAAACAATTGCTCATCGGGCCCAAAATACTAACAAACGCTAAGAACTTTCTGGCAAATTTGAGATTTGTACTTGCAAAAAACCCCCCCAACAATCTCTAACGCCCAATTATTGTCGCAACGGAAGGCTAGCTGCCACGTTTAGCGTCCCGGCGTAGACCACTTCAGCAAAAGATCAGCTGGGGACAAAGGTGGACATCAGTGTCTTTGCTTTCACGCTTGTTCGTTTTACTGATGTGTAGATTTCCACTTTCTTTTTATGCATGTGTGTGCTGCAAGTGTGTGCGTTGGATCATAGTGTGTGTGTGTGTGCGTGTGTGTGTGTGCGTGTATCAGGTAAGCGTGTGTATCGTGTTTATGTGTAGGCATTGAGGCGTTCTTTGGAGCGCGTAGAATGGATGTCATGCAGCTCCTGCTCCTCCTTTGACTTGATATCTTCATATTTCTGCATCCGACTGGCATCCTTCAGGTAGCCCCAGTTAGCGGCTAACGCCATCAGGAAATGCACCTGGAGGGAGGGACAGGCTTTTTTAAAATTGTTTTGATAACAAAAGAACACATAAAGGACATATCAAATTCAACAATAAAAAAAAGTGTCCCAGGCTAGTCTGGAAGGATAACCTCCTCTTCTTGATCTCCGTGTAACAGCACACAGACTCGAATTGCTGCCCATCGTGCATCGCTTCCCAGAAAGCAGTTCATTCAGCTGCAGCGACTAACAGGACACAGTCAGCTGAATGAAGACAGCTCCTTCTTTGGCAAGAGCCAATTGCAAGCTACAAGGGAACTCACGACAAGCTTGTCAACCCATCGGAAATCACACCCAAAAGGCACTATTTGAATTGCTTCCCATCATCCACTGCTTCATGCAGCTGTCTGTGTCTTGGTAATCCGCTGAATAAACTGCTTTGCTGTGAAGCAAAGGCAGCCTAGTGACCAGCGTAGGATATTGTGTACTGTATAATTCACAGCACCTTTGAATGCGTCTTCTGCCTTATAGTTTAACTGCTTTTATCACTTTTTAGCCTTGAAAACACTTCATTTAGACAGAAAATAAGTCAAACATATTTCAATATGCGTGTGTTTTGACTACTAATATTCCATATTCACCTACAGAATGTCAGGATTTATTAATATAATATTGAAAAAACGCAAAGTGGCGAGGGATGACTACCACATTCTCCGTGACTAAAAATTCCCATCACAATGAATATCATTTTTCACCATTTCTCAACCCATTCAAACCATTTCAGCATCAAAACAAGCAGGCTGGCAACTTTCCACATTGTCAACATTCCCACTTTACCCATAATGCCACATTTTCTGTACATCACATCTGTTGAACTTCACCTGTACGGCATTCACACATCGTTTTTCACAGAAAGGTGAAACACAAGCAAGACCAAACAGTCCTGCTTAGTGGAAATTGCTTTCACTTTTGCAAATAGGATATTTAAATCCTGTTACACATACGCTACTTATATTAGAAAAATGAAATGTCGATTTGACGGATTTGACTGCATCTGATTCATTACTTCCGGCACATAGCTGCAAATTTTAAAGGCTCTGCAGTTTGAGCCTCTAAAACCAAAGTGTGAGTGGGTAGAGTGTGGTTTTTTTTTTCCTGAAATGGATGGGTGCCAAATGCAGAAGAAACCAAAATAGACAGAGATGACACCGTGGCTTTAAGGATACAGTGTAAGGAATAACCAGTTGGTAGCGGTTTCATGAATATTATGGACGGTGTATATAGCAGGGAGATCATGGTCTGGTACGAGTTTTTCAGATAACGACACAGCTTGGTGAGTCACTGCCAAACCCCCCCACCCGCACCCCCCACGCTGGCCTATCTTAGTCGCCAGCCAACATGAACACATTGCATTTCTTACACAAAAAGTACTGCACCTAAAAATGTTACGGTAGATTACTGCAAGCAGGAATCACCATGGAAACTGCATGGAAAGTGCAAATGTTCCGTCACAATTTTGCATTTTCATAGAATTGATAGATATTGTTCAACCTAACACAGGGTCCGTAGTAAGGTCATCCGTGTTTGCATCCCTTTGTGGATAAACCTTTAGAGTTCACCCCTCAGTCGAGGTGACGAGTCAGGCTTGTGGGTCTTTCAAAGGCATGACTTCTCCACGTCAGTTGTCCACATGGCGGCAGTGTTTACTTGTCATCCTCCTCTCCCTCAGCAACCAAATGGCCTGTAATGCACTGACTGGTTGATGTGGTGAGCTTTTTTCCAACATGTCTCTTGTTTCACTGCATGCAGATATTTTCAGTTGTGCAAGCAGGTCTTGCCCCAAAGGCGCATCCATATGCACAACAAACCAAATATGATCAACGATAAGTCTGGCTTTACATCGTATTTTGCCATTTACATGAAAAATGTCAAAGTTCCGTTTGAAGTCTGCACTTTCGACACGAGACTGTCATCATGCTGCACCAAGTGCAGTCATATAAATGGAATGGTTGTGTCCACAGACTTGTAGGATGGTGTGTGTGTGTGTGTGTGTGTGTGTGTGTTCCATGTGCTCACCATAGCAATCACAGCAGCTCCTGCTCCCGCCAGTGCGCACACAAACAGGTGGAAGGTCAAGTCCAGCTGGAAGAGTCACAGAAAATACTTGGGTCACAATCGGATGCTTGAGTTATTTATGTCTTACATGTTTTTTCAGTTCAAACCTGCAGCAGTTCTTACCTCGTTGGATTCACACATCTGCAAGAACTTCCCAGATCCCGTGCAAAGCTTCTTCTCCTCAGATATGGTCACAGCTCCTGTCACATGTTCAAGAAGCCATGTTTTTTTAAAAGTTAAGAACATAGAAAATCGGTTTTCAACCTTCTAAATATGGGTTTTAACATTATCAGAACCCTCTAGACATGATATAACAACCCTATAGCCACCTTTACACTCACCTTACACCAAAGGTAGGCATAAAAAGAGTAAATAAGACATAATGTAGACTCAAAGGTAGGGGCGTCAGGACACCTAACTCACAAGATGAGATTGGGTCCACAATAACTAGACAAGATTTGAACGTTAATTTGAAGAAAAATACAGTAAAGAAACATGACTGGACAAACAAACTTTTTTTTATTTACCCAAAGCACAAAGCAATGCAAATTGACACTAAACAATATTATTGTCAACATTTGTCACTGGTATGATATACATAATAATATTATATCATAATTTCCTTTAATTATTAATTTAATTGTAATTATTTTCTTTAATATCTTCTCTTTCACGCTGTTAAGTTGTGGAATCAGCATTCTGTGACATGTATTTTCCCACAGGCAATTCATACTGTCTGTCAAACGTTTGCAGCATTTCTAGAAACGCTGCCTATAATGTGCTGACCTCTTGTGTTCAATTACTGATTAGATGCATGACTCAAAAAACACTTCCTGTCTTTCACCCCTCTCTGAAAAAGGAACTCCAGGTGGATGGTGGTTTTGTATTCATTAATGCTTTCAATTTGATGTTGTTCCCGTTATAGTTTTGCACTTCCATACAACATAGGATACATTAGATGGCTATACTGTACGTACAATCGCTATAATGCTAGTGTCAATACCAAAGCATTAGCTAGCTCCTCAAATAGCTCTCATCTATGACGGTAGCTAGAAGCTCCTAGCCTAAATTTTAGCTATCAGTTTAAAGCAAAAGCAGAGACATGCACACACCTAAAAACATTGGTTAGTTGGGACACTTTATGCCAAGGTACCGCTGTATAAATGGCAAAACAATACCTGCAGTGTGCCTGTCACTTCTCACTTCTCCCAGAAGCGACGTACTTGGTGACTACTCAAGTCACAGCAACACAAATAACTTTGGTCTTGTTGAGAGAGCCATCTGCCAGGGCTTTGAGCGAACATGTTTGTGGGTAAACTCAGAAAGCGAGTAATTGTAATAATGATTTTCATACGTACTCGGTATCCTGATTTTTTTTTACTGTGGTGGTATACAACATATCATGAAAAGTCAGATACTGTGTTTGGTATGGCTGGATGGACATGACACAAGTTCGTCTGAAACGCAAGTAGTCTGTCTTGGTACGTACCAAACTGGCGCAGGTCCACACAGAATTTGGGTCCCTCAAGCAAGCTGGTGTTCTTACACATGGACCAAACGTTGAAGTACATGAAGACCGGCAGGCTGGTGAAGGCCGTCACACCCAGCCACACCAGGAAGAAGACGTAGGCCAGGAACATCAGCTGCACAAACACAAAGTCACCAACCATTACCACCATCTCAGTATCTTCACGTTAAAGACTGCGCTTCTAATTCCTCTTTCAGATGATGTGTAATTTATATACTACATATATTGCCCTTATAATTGACATTTTCCCCTCCGTGAATCACCACCTTACCGCGGTGGAGGGGTTTGAGTGCCCGAGTGATCCTAGGAGCTATGTTGTCGGGGGCTTTATGCCCCTGGTAGGGTCTCCCAAGGCAAACAGGTTCTAGGTGACGAGCCAGACTAAGAGTGATTCAGAAGACCCATATGAAGAGAAACATGAGGAGTGACCGCACCTCGCCCGGACGTGGGATACCGGGGCCTCACCCTGGAGCCAGGCCTGGGGGAGGGGCTCGCAGGCGAGCGCCTGGTGGTCAGGTCTTCACCCGTGGGACCTGGCCGGGCCTAGCCCGAAGAAGCCGCACGGGAACTCCCCCCCGCAGACCCACCACCTGCAGGGGCAAGCATAAGGGTCCGGTGCTGTGTGATTTGGGCAGTGGTCGAGGGCGGGTGTCCGGGCGACCTGGGCTTCGGCGACCAAATCTGGTTCTTGGGACATGGAATGTCACTTCTCTGGTGGGGAAGGAGCCCGAGCTTGTGGAAGAGGCGGAGAGATTCCGACTAGATATAGTCGGACTCACCTCAACCCACAGTTTAGGCTCTGGAACCAAACTCCTTGAGAGGGGCTGGACCTTGTTCTTCTCTGGAGTTGCCGCTGGGGAGAGGCGGCGAGCTGGTGTGGGCTTATTGTTAGCCCCCCGGCTTGGTGCCTCTGTGTTGGAGTCATCCCCAGTAAACGAGAGGGTTACTTCCCTACGCCTTAGGGCTGGGGAAAGGGTCCTGACTGTGGTTTGTGCCTATGCGCCGAACGGCAGTTCAGAGTACCCAGCCTTCTTGGAGTCTATCAGAGGGGTGCTGGAGAGCACCCCAGCTGGTGACTCCATAGTTCTACTGGGAGACTTCAACGCCCATGTGGGCAATGACAGTGTGACTTGGAGGGGCGTGGTTGGGAGGAACGGCCTCCCTGACCTGAACCCGTGCGGTGTGTTGTTGCTGGACTTCTGTGCGAACTACAGTTTGTCCATAACGAACACCATGTTCGAACATAAGGATGCCCATAAGTGCACTTGGCACCAGGACACCCTAGGTCGCAGGTCTATGATCGACTTTGTGGTCGTATCATCAGACCTGCGTCCGTATGTTCTGGACACGCGGGTGAAGAGAGGGGCTGAGCTGTCAACTGACCACCACCTGGTGATGAGTTGGATTAGATGGCGGGGAAGGATGCCGGACAGACCTGGCAGACCCAAACGCGTAGTGAGGGTGTGCTGGGAACGTCTGGCAGAATCTCCCGTTCGTCGAGTCTTCAACTCTCATCTCCGGCAGAGCTTCGCCTGCATTTCGAGGGAGGACCGGGATATTGAGTCCGAATGGGCCGTATTCCGTGCCTCTATTGCTGAGGCAGCCAGTTGTGGTTGCGGCCGCAAGGTGGTCGGTGCCAGTCGTGGTGGCAAGCCCCGAACCCGATGGTGGACACCGGGGGTTAGGGCTGCCGTCAAGCTGAAAAAGGAGTCCTATCGAGCATGGATGGCTTGCGGGACTCCCGAAGCAGCTGACAGGTACCGGCAGGCCAAGCGGCACGCGGCTTCGGCGGTGGTCGAGGCAAAAACTCGGGTGTGGGAGGAGTTCGGTGAGGCTATGGAGCACGACTTTCGGTCGGCCTCGAAGAGGTTCTGGCAAACCGTCCGACACCTCAGAAAGGGGAAGCAGCCCCCAGTTCACACTGTTTACAGTGCGGACGGGGGCTTGCTGACCACGACTGTGGATATAGTTGGTCGGTGGAAGGAATACTTCGAGGCCCTTCTCAATCCCACTGACATGCCTTCCATAGAGGAAGCAGAGTCTGAGGATACGTACGTGGACAGTTCTATCACCGTGGCTGAGGTAATTGGGGTAGTCAAATCACTCCCCAGTGGCAAGGCTCCGGGGGTAGACGAGTTCCGCTCAGAATTTCTCAAGGCTCTGGATGTTGGAGGACTGTGTTGGTTGACACGCCTCTACAACATTGCATGGAAGTCAGGAACAGTACCTCTGGACTGGCAGACCGGGGTGGTGGTCCCCATTTTTAAAAAGGGTGACCGGAGGGTGTGTTCCAACTATAGGGGGATCACACTCCTCAGCCTTCCTGGGAAAGTCTACTCCAGGGTGCTGGAGAGAAGGGTACGACCGTTAGTCGAACCTCGGTTAGAGGAGCTGCAATGTGGTTTTCGTCCCGGTCGCGGAACACTGGACCAGCTCTACACCCTTGCAAGGGTACTCGAGGGTATGTGGGAGTTTGCCCAACCAGTCTACATGTGCTTTGTGGACCTGGAAAAGGCATTCGACCGTGTCCCTCGTGGTGTCCTGTGGGGGGTGCTCCGGGAGTACGGGATTGATGGTCCGCTTCTACGTGCCATTCGGTCCTTGTACAATCGAAGCAGGAGCCTGGTTCGCATTGCCAGCAGTAAGTCGAGCTTGTTTCCGGTGAACGTTGGCCTCCGCCAAGGCTGCCCTTTGTCACCGATTCTGTTCATAATCTTCATGGACAGAATTTCTAGGCGCAGTCAAGGTGTTGAGGGAGTCCAGCTTGGTGACCTTAGGATCTCGTCTCTGCTATTTGCAGACGATGTGGTCCTTATGGCCTCATCAGGCTGTGACCTTCAGCGTTTACTGGAGCGGTTTGCAGCTGAGTGTGAAGCTTCTGGGATGAGACTCAGCACCTCCAAATCCGAGGCCATGGTTCTCAGTCGGAAACGGGTGGACTGTACCCTCCGGGTTGGGAGTGAGGTCTTGCCTCAGGTGGAGGAGTTCAAGTATCTCGGGTTCTTGTTCACGAGTGAGGGAAGGTTGGAGCGTGAGGTCGACAGACGGATCGGTGCAGCATCTGCAGTAATGCGGTCGCTGTACCGGACCGTCGTGGTGAAGAGAGAGCTGAGCCGGAAGGCAAAGCTCTCTGTTTACCGATCGATCTACGTTCCCACCCTCACCTATGGTCATGAGTTATGGGTCATGACCGAAAGAACGAGATGGTGGATACAAGCGGCGGAAATGAGTTTCCTCCGTAGGGTGGCTGGACTCACCCTAAGAGATAGGGTGAGGAGCTCGGCCATCCGGGAGGAGCTCGGAGTAGAACCGCCGCTCCTACACATGGAGAGGAGCCGGTTGAGGTAACAGTTGTGTCTTGTAATTCTAAACTCATATTGGTACTTGTATATTTATTACATTCCTCTAGCAGGTGAAGTTGCTGTGTGGTGGTTTTATTGTTCTTTTTAGGATGACACAATGAGTCAGGTATATTGAGTAATGACGGTTTACAGTCTGGTGCGCTTATATTATATACAAATCCGTTTCGCTCTCTAAATTTAGTGGTTGGATAAGCGGCATAGAAAAAAAATAGATGGAATTTAGTGGGTGTGTCTTTTATTTATTACAGTAGTGTTTAGTCCTTTCCCATTGCAGCAACTTAACTGTTTACCTGGGATTTTAATATCCTATGTTAGTTTTATGTGAGATACTGTAATGAAATAACTGCAATTATGAGGTAACAATGTGACAGTTACTAGACGGCATGACTCTCACCAATTTGACTGCTGGACTGGGGGCGCAGTTTGTGGACTATGTTTTGGAATTGCAAGTGTTTGAGTTGAAACTAGGGGTGAAACGATTCCCCAAGTAGTGTGAGTAGAAATAATCAATGTTCTTTTTTGCCTCAAAAAATCTTTTGCCACCAACGCAGTGGGAGCAGAGGGAAGCGGATATTTAGTCGAAGGAGCAGGACGATTGACGAAGCGAGAGAAAACAAGGTGATGAAAGAGAAAGAAAACATTTAGAAAAACAGGCAAAGTCAAAAGTACAGGAACACCGGCAAACACTGACGTGCCTTACATACCCCAACGGCACGTATTCAGTGTTGCAGCGTCATATTTGATACCGACACCGTGTTTTCCTTTGGTGACCCCGACGTGATCATAAGGTTTTGTTCTTGATATGGTTCTTGTTAAAGACCGCTCTTGGTAGGCGTAGGAAACACGTTAATTTAGACTCAAACCAGTGCATCGGGTGGCTGGGGAGGCGTTGTTGCCGGCCCAGTTTCCCCACTGTGGTTGCGCTGCCTTCACTGGTCAGACTTGGTTGTCTTTCGCCCTCTGGTTACTCTTGGGTTTGACCAAGACACAAGATCTTGCACAGTTAAAACATGATGGGATTTCTCGTTAAGTAAAATTTATAGTCTCATAATAAGAAATTAATTAATCACATAATGAATACAAATGAATTTGACAATTTTGCCGCATCCATCCATCCATTTTCTGTACCGCTTAGCCTCATTAAGGTCGCGGGGTTTCACTGGAGCCTATCCCAGCTGACTTTAGGTGAGGTTTGCCGCCTCCATATTAATTATTATTGTTCATATTACTTATTTAATTGTAAGGATTTGTTATTAATAGATACAGTATTCTTTTTGTAACAGTGGTTTATTTGGCCTGAAAAAATGGTGACAATAATATTGTTTAGTGTCAATTTGAGGAACGACACACATTTTAAAATGTACCTGATGTACACTTGGATGTCTCGTGCCACGCCTACATCTCACCCATTTGGCTGTTGGGTTAGGGGCGTGGTTTGTAGACTATTCTTTTGGCCGCGCAAGTATTGGCACCAAATAGGAGCCCCGTGTCTTTACATTCATTCTGTCGTTTGCGGTTGAATAAAGTCCTGCTTCAGACCGACACTGCATTTTCCGTGTTCCTTTCAACTGCCGCAATGGTGCATTTCTGAAATGCTATTTCCATAAAATCCCACTACCGGTTAACACGTGTATCCAACCTTTTCAATTGATGACGAACAGTAAAGCACCGATGGCTTTGGCTGCAAAGTAAAGGCTCTTGACTGG
Source organism: Oostethus manadensis (assembly GCA_024372805.1). Classification (NCBI taxonomy): domain Eukaryota; kingdom Metazoa; phylum Chordata; class Actinopteri; order Syngnathiformes; family Syngnathidae; genus Oostethus; species Oostethus manadensis. The sequence goes on along the minus strand of QODF01000098.1, from coordinate 690,341 downwards.
AAAACTTGCAGGAAAAATGGGAAGGTAGAAGATTTCTTACAAACGCAGTCAGGCAGCGTCCACAAGCGGTGATCTTGAACTCTCCATACAGATCCCTAATTGCTCCTGTGGTGAAAAAGGCCTCCACCAGCAGGAGCACTCCAAAGACAAAGAACCCAGCTGCAAGGCCATAAATTATGTACTGCAGGATGTCAATACTGCAGAGAAAACAAACACAAATCATTTCACTTTCTTGAGCTCTTTAGCAAGTATCAGATCAGTACACAAAGTGTGTTAACAAATACCGTAAACTATCAAATACAGACAGTATTGCATTTTTGTCATGTTCTCTGTAGCCTTATCAACGGTGGCAATGACATCATCACACCGTCATTTTCATGAACTTCATTCAGCATCACTTTCGTATACAAGAAACCTGACTAATTTTACAGTATTAAAAATAATGGTGTTGTTGTCGTTTCCCAGTAAAGCAATCTTATTACTATTTCAAACATTTCCAACAGTGAAATGCAGGGTGTTCTAATGTATTGGTATCTACAGCTGTGTTAAAAACTGTTTGCCACCTTCCTCACTTCTTTTTTTTGTCATGTTTGTCATGCTTACATTTTTTAGATCATCAAACAAATTTAAATTTAATTCAGTGACAACACAACTGAACACAAAATGCAGTTTTTAAATGAAACTTTTTATTATTAGGGGCAAAATAATCCAAACCTACACGGCCCTGTGTGAAACAGTGATTGCTGCCTCTGTTAAAACTTTACATAAGTGAGATGAATTGAGATTGATCAGTGTGTAAAATTTTATAAAACCATTTCTAAAGCTTTGGGACTGCAGAAAACCACAGTGAGAGCCATTATCCACAAATGGCAAAAACATGGAACAGTGGTGAACCTTCCCAGGAGTGGCAGGCCAACCAAAATTACCTCTAGAGCAGCACAGACTCATCCAAGAGGTCACAAAAGACCCCTCAGCAACTTCCAAAAAACTGCAGGCCTCACTTGCCTTGTTTAAGGTCAGTGTTCATGACCACGCCATAAGACAGACGTCGGGTAAAAACGGGCTGCATGGCAGAGTTCCAAGACGGAAACCACTGACGAACAAAAAGAACATTAAGGTTTGTCTCAATTTTGCCAGAAAACATCTTGATTATCCAAAGACTTTGGGAACATACTCTTGGTATGACGAGACAAAATCGGAATTTTTTGGAAGGTGTCTGTCCCATTACATTAGGCGTGAAAGTAACGCCGTATTTCAGAAAAAGAACGACATAACCAACAGTAAAATAAGGTGGTGGTAGTGTGATGGTCTAGGGCTGGTTTGCTGCTTCAGGACCTGAAAGACTTGCAATAAATGCAATCATGAATTCTTCTGTCTACCAAAAAATCCTGAAAGAGAATGTCCTGCCATCTGTTGGTCACCTCAAGCTGAAACAAACTTGGGTTCTGCCGCAGGACAATGATCCACAACACACCAGCGAGTCCACCTCCGAATGTCAGAAGAAAAACAAAACTAAGACTTTGCAGTGGCCTAGCCAAAGCCCTGACCCGAATCCTATTGAGATGCTGTGACATGACCTTAAAAAGGCTTCAACTGGAAAAGCCTCCAATGGGACTGAGTGGTCCAAAATCACTGCACTGCTCTGTAAGAGACTCATTGCAAGTTATGGCAAACGCTTGATTGCAGTTGTTGCTGCTAAGGGAGGCCCAAGCACTTATTAGCTTTAGGCCAAAATCCCTTTTTCCACACAGGGCCATGTAGCTGTGGATTTGTTCTCCCTTAGTAAAAAGAAAGTTTCATTCAAAAACTGCATTTTGTGTTCGGTTGTGTTGTCATTGACTAATATTTACATTTGATGATGACAAACATTGAAGTGTGTGAACATTTTTGGAATTGGGGTACCAAAGAAAATGGATTGTTTGAATGACCCAAATGAGCTCAAAGGTTTCATGTGGGGATGGTTCAAACCCGTAGAGACATCTGATAAACACTCACATGGTGAAGATGTCCAGCGTTTGTCCAGGGGTTCTGATGACTTCAAAGTAGTTCTGCAGGATGGTGACGGTGCCACTTAGAGCCTCATGGCCACACCCACAGAACAAGGCCACGCCCATGTAGAGGAGGATGGTGGCAATGAGGGACGCCCAAGGCAGACTGCCCACACATCGCTCACAGCACTCCTTGCAACCTGAACATACACAACGTTGCATGATTGTCAGGCGAACGATGCAACTGAGAACAAACGTGCTTTCACTTTTAATGCTCAATTTGTAAGAAGTCTCTCATTTCACAAGTACACTCTTTCATGACAGCAGAAAATTCAGGCTCTCTTTTTTTCTGTTACATTTGACATTGTTGGTTTTAAATAAATGACATGTCTTTATTGGCCGAGTGTGCTGTGGGTTTGACTTCTGGATTGTTTTGTGTAAAGTGGGAGAACGTCCTAAAAGGAATTATGTCGCATACGGCCGTGTACAACCGAAAATACTCATAGAATGACTCTAAAAATGCGGGTTTTTATTGACAACTGACAGTATACATGATAAAAAACAAAACACAAAGACTGAAAACGATATACATGTGTGTAAAAAGACAAAACAAAAAACATTTAATTAACAAAACTGCTCCTGGCAACAAATTATTAATGATAGACACCATCTTGCACAAAATAAATAATGCGAATGACTCCAAATAAGCCTGGAAATAATCCAATGTAAGAGAAATTGCGGTAAAACATCAGAATAGAAGTGATGGTACAAGTAAACCTGTTTTATCCCGAATCATGTTTAAGAGAGGGAGAGGGTCAGGGAATTGAACCCAACCCCATCATTGTCACTCTTAATCTTTCCGATGGGTTTTGTCCATGCTCACTCTCAGAATGATCTTTTATGACACATACTTTAAGTACTTCGGGTCAACAGTCCAGAGCAATTGAGAGCGTGGAAAAGAGGTGAAGAAGCTGGAATGGGTGGAGAAAAGTGTCGGGTGTGATAGAAGAGTTTCAGCTAAAATGAAAGGAAAGGTGTACAAAACTGTGGTGAGACCAGCCATGTTGTTTGGTTTAGAGACAAGAAGACAGAGCTGGAGGTAGCAGAGATGAAGATGCTGAGGTTCTCTTTGGGTGTGACCAGGATGGACAGGATCAGGAATAAGTACATCACAGGGACAGCACATGTTAGATGTTTTGGAGATAAAGTCAGAGAGGCCAGACTGAGATGGTTGGGACATGTCCAGAGGAGAGATAGTGAATATGTTGGTAGAAGGATGCTGAGTTTTGAATTGCCTTGAGGAAGACCAAAGAGGAGGTTTATGGATGTAGTGAAAGAAGACAGGTAGTAGAAGACAGGGTTGGATGGGGGCAAGTGATTCGCTGTGGCGACCCCTAAAGGAATAATCCGAAAGGAACATAAGACACCAAAGTAAAGTACTGCTGTTTAGTTGGCCATTAAAAAAAATCATATCTCCATTCATCATAAGGCCATAATTTCATGCACGTATGATTGCTTTGCTTCAATTGTGCTCTTGGATTTGTGAAACCCGCGTACAGACTTCCAATCTGCACGAGAAAGAGTTCGGCAATACTCTGACTGACTGGGGCAGCATCCCATAAAACTCCAGTGGTTGATGTCAGGAGACGTTCAGGTTCACGGGCTTTACTGCGGCGTCAGTACGCCGTGTAAGTCGGGTTAACGTGAGGCAGCAGGCATTTTTGAGGACACATTTCTCTTCTCTGATGTAAAAAAAATAAAGTGAATGGGGTCAGCTGTAAATGTCCTTACTTAATCAGCAAGAACATCAAGAACAAAGCCATCCCATAGATCACCGACCACTTCCAGGAGACTACTTGAAGACTTCAGTCAGTGACAAAAACGGCTCTGAAAAAAGAGCTGGCGCTTTTGGCTCCATCAGAGTTTCTTTGCCTTAAAAAGTATGTCTATTGTGTGTAAAATCAATTACTAATGTAAAAAATGCACAATATCAAATGTTTACTATTTAAATGCTCATTGAACAGCTACAAAAAAGCATACACTATTACAAAATAAAAAAAACAACGTTGGAGAACAGAAGCTCAGAACAATATGTGCTTTGAAGGAAAAACCTGCTAGATGTGATGCATCTTGACCAATGACTTTTGCCTTCGACAAAAAAAACTATATTTATTGATTAATCGATAAAAACTTTTGTTTTCTCGTCTGGCTTTTCCACGCAGGCTGGTTGACAAGAGGGTTCACTCTGCAGCCGTCTGTTTGCATTGGTCGTACTGTACTGGAATGAACGGAGAGAGTGAACCCTCGTGTCAGACACTCGTCCCTGACGTCCCAGTGCGTGGAGGCGGGGCTACTCTGAGCGGGTACACAGAGAGCTAGCAGCAAGTTAGCCTCGTGAGAAAGCATACGCTAACATGTATTCTTACTGTACAATTTGTGTTGGTGGTAATGATACTTAGTTTGGACAGAACGTTTCACACATTATGAAAAAGCCCAAGAGCTTGTGGACCTGTCGCCAGAGAGGGGCTGTTGGCCACATGTCCTATGCTGTGCATTAAAAGCGACAAGATTTTGGAGCTCTGCTGCGAGAAGGTGATCTTCTGCAGCCGAGCCTCCACTTGTCTGCCCTAGTCTGAGGATTTTGTTATATACGTGTCCTATGCTGTGCATTAAAAGCGACAAGATTTCGGAGCTCTGCTGCGAGAAGGTGCATGATCTTCTGCAGCCGAGCCTCCACTTGTCTGCCCTAGTCTGAGGATTTTGTTATATACGTGTCCTATGCTGTGCATTAAAAGCGACAAGATTTCGGAGCTCTGCTGCGAGAAGGTGATCTTCTGCAGCCGAGCCTCCACTTGTCTGCCCTAGTCTGAGGATTTTGTTATATACGTGTCCTATGCTGTGCATTAAAAGCGACAAGATTTCGGAGCTCTGCTGCGAGAAGGTGCATGATCTTCTGCAGCCGAGCCTCCACTTGTCTGCCCTAGTCTGAGGATTTTGTTATATACGTGTCCTATGCTGTGCATTAAAAGCGACAAGATTTCGGAGCTCTGCTGCGAGAAGGTGATCTTCTGCAGCCGAGCCTCCACTTGTCTGCCCTAGTCTGAGGATTTTGTTACGTACGTGTCCTATGCTGTGCATTTAAAGAGACAAGATTTTTGAGGTCTGCTGGATGGACATGGATGTCAATAATAATAATGATGTCAATAATGTTGATTCTTGACAATAATTGGTAGGGCAATATGTCAAATTAGATTTGGAAAGTCCAGTAGACTTGCATTTTTGCCCTTTGTCACATTGCTGGGTTGAATCCCACACAAAACGCGTCCGGTACACTAACAACTTTACTGACACATTGCCAGTTGCGGATATTAGCAATTGGAAATTTGATTTAATTGGATGAATATTGGAAAATCCAGCGTAGAACTGGGCTTTCTTCAACAAACGCTGTCCGTGAAGAGGCCAGCGCCGAGGAGCAGTGATCGTGATGTAGGTCTTTACCTCCCCGAAACAAAACATCTTACCCACATTAAGCGTGGTCCTGGTTCTTACAGGTTGTTGCGCGTTTTCACGGCTGTGAGTCATGTGAGCGCTCAGGTTTAATTGACCAGGCTTGTTGCCATGCCAACAAGGGTGTGGCGGGGGAGCCCGCTGACCCACTTTGCCTGTAGCGTTGTCATGGCAACATTGCGGGCTCGGCAAGCGCTACAGTCGTACGGATGCACATCTTCCCCATCCGCCTGCTCGGCATTGTGTACATTTCTGCAGCAGAAAACGACAAAACAGGAACCGTCGTGGCGGCGGCGGCGGGGGGAGAGACGGGGAACCATTTTGCACCAAACGATGCCAATTTTCTTGCTTTTGAGCTTCGCTGTGCGCATCCCTCCTTGCTTAAATAAATAATGATGATGGCAACTCTCGAGAAGACGCTATGAATGTGGCCACACCCACAAAAACCCATTCACTTGTATTCCATCCAGCCATATTATAATCCTCATATTTCCATATTCGGCTTTGATACACAAGCAAGAAGACCCAGTGACCTGGTAAAAACTGGGACACGCAAAGCACAAATGGCGGCGTACTCTCCGTAAACATGGGGGGTGGGGTGGGGGTGGGGCTTTCTTTGTCTGCGAGGACGCACGGCGATGGTATGCGCACAATCTTTTGTCAGCATTGATCCCTAGAAATCTTAACGGTGCCGTTTAGTGAGCGCCATCACTTTGGTGTTTTTATGGGCCACATTGGGTGGGAGGTGTTCTACAGGCCATCCGTTTATATTTCATTACTAAAGCATTAATTACAATCATTATAAATTGAAAATAATCTACGCAAACTCATATAAATAAAATTAATACATAAAAAATAGATATGTTATATATACACATTATGGATTTCAGACTATGTAACCAGCCTGTATTTTATTATTACCATTTTGCAGTACTTTTGTGTATTTTGAGGTGTTAAAATTACACTTCCTGTTGTTTTAGTAACTTTGGCTGACACATGAATATTTACCAGTGTTATTTTTTATATATATTTATATAAAGAGAATAAAACTTTACAACTGTAGTGCGAGCCTTGGAGCAGAAAACCCAATTGTTCTTTGATTCTTGCCTGGACACGCACACACACGCACGCACACGCGCACACACACGCACGCACACGCACACACAACTTCCTCCGCTGACTACTGCAATGATTGTAACTGCCAGTCAGTGTTCATACAGTCGTCCATTCCTCACTCTGCTGGATATTGTGCCAAAAACATTTCCTCACACACTTACAGAAAAAAATCGAATCAAATGTATGCACACCGTATCAAATTATCGGTCACATTCAAATGATTTTATTTTGAGTTTAGTAGTTTCACTTTATTTTTGCATGATTAATGTAACAAATGTAAGTATTATTAACAAAAAAGAAATGCTTGGGTATCCCTAAAGTATGGACACAGGCAAAAATGCATATTTTATACAGTTGTAACAAATTAATTAAAATATTTGAAAATGCTGACGCTAAATATATAATAAAAATACCAAATTTGATTTGAAATGTAGTGTATTTATCATTAATTATTTGTAATGTTTTATCTTATTTTTGGTCTCCTGCGGGTTCCCCCTCCACTCGAGCCATCACTCGCCCGCGGCCAGAGTGTGCTAAGTCCATTTATATCGACTTCTTCTCCTCTCCATTAAGTTGCTCTCCATTAGCGCTCACAATAATGAAATGGATATGAGGCATATACTAACAGGTAGCAGGGTATGCCAGGACTTCATCGATAAAGCTCAACATTACTTACACAAACTGGAGTAGTCGCATCATTAAAAAGGTGTAATGACTTCCTGCATCACGCAACTCCTCCTAAAACCTAAAACCGGGCCTAAAATGCATTAGTCCCGTGTCCCAGCCCCGTTTAGTAATAGTCATGTCACATCATTTAGCTCTAAATGTGCTAATGTGGCCTGTTAATGCCATAATCTATACTGTAATGTCTGCTAATGTCTATCTTAAAAGCAGCACGGCTAACTTACGGCCATGTTCTCGTCTTGTGACATCTCCTGTACTTCCGAGAAATACTGTGCTGCTTGCGAGCGAGGACAGGGTCGCTCTTTCTTGGGCACGAGCAAAAGGGAACCCAAAAGACTTGTCAACCCATCGGAAATTGCAGGAGGTCGTTCTCAACATAAGCGCTAAAATTCGCCAGAATCATCGCACAGCAACTTAAGATGCAAAATATACAAGACGAGTACCAATATTAGCGTAGAACAAAAATCAACTCTTAACTAACTCCCATCATGCATTGCTTTCCAGCAAAACAAAGCATTCAGCTGCACGTGTGTATGTGTTCACTGGAGGGAGCAGTCAATCAGCTGAATGCTTTGTTTTGTTGGGAAGCAATGCATGATGGGAAGCGGTCCGGATGGATGGTTTTGATTCTACACTCGTATTGGTACTTGTCTTGTATATTTCTTACCTAACTTTTGCGGGTTAGGTTGCTGTGCGATGATTTTAGCGTTCTTTCTTTGATGACCCCGTTTTCTCCTGCAGAAAATGCACCTCAGTCAGAAGTCGGTAATAATTTGTATAATATAATAATATATAATAATATATAATAATTTGAGCTTTGAGATTTGGCACTTGACTCCGATTTGTGGTGAGTATACATTTTCATATATAATGTGCTTAGCGAGTGTGTGACGCTTTTTGAAGGGGGACGTTTTTGGCAAACCACAAGCACCAGACCCCGTCATGTCAGAATGGAATCAAACAAACAAAAACACCCCCACCGCTGAAACTCGGTGAACAAGAAGCTGGACCTACTCCAATCCAGCAGCTAAGATATGCACATTTTCACACTTGCGAGCGATTCAAACCGATATCATCTACGGATAGGTCTTTTCTCTAGTGCGAGGTTCAAGACCCACATGCTTCTGCATCGTGTTTTAGGAGCAACAGGAGGCGATGAAGGTGAACCAATACATGTGATTAGTTCACGTACAGTAAACGGGTGCCTGGGTATGAAAGCGTAGCGTGACTAGAATGAAATCATAAGGTGACTTGACTGTTTAAAGCTTCGATATCATCATTACATGTACACTCTATGAATCCATAGCATACACACCCAATTTCATCACTTAATACTGTAAAGTCAAGCAACCAGGGGCATATATCATAGATAATAAACATAACCATAGATACTGTATACAATGGTGTGAAAAAGTCTTTGATGTTTGAGATCGTCAAACAAATGTAAATACTAGTCAATGACAACACAACAGGCAGTTTTTATATGACGTTTTTATTATTAACAGAGAAACAGGCTACATGGCCTTGTGTGATCAAATGCGTTTAGCCTAAAGCTAATAACAGGTTAGCAGCAACAACTGCAATCAAGCATAACTTGCAATGAGTCTCTTGCGGCGCTTTGCAGAATTGTTGTCCTTTGGTCACATTGGAGGCTTTTCCAGCATGAAGCCCCTTTTTAAGGTCTTGCCACAGCATTTCAATAGGATTCAGGTCAGACTCCAAAGTCTTCATTTTGTTTTTCTACAGCCATTCAGAGGAGGACTTGGTGGTATGTTTTGGATCACTGCTGCAGAACCCAAGACAGATCACCGGACATTCTCCATCAGGATTTTTTGGTAGACAGCAGATTTCACGGTTCCGTTTACTGCAGCAAGTCCTTCAAGTCTCCAAGCAGCAAAAAAGCCCCAGACCATCAGACTACCACCACCTTACTGCACTGTTGGTATGATGTTCGACAGATGTAACGGGACACACACCTTCCAAAAAGTTCAGCTTTTGTCTCGTGAGACCACAGAGTATTTTCCCAAAGGTCTTGGGGATCATCAAGATGTTTACTGGCCAAATTGAGAAAAGCCTTAATGTTCTTTTTGTTCAGCAGTGGTTTTGGTCTTGGAACTCTGCCTTGAAGACCATTTTTGCCCAGTGTCTTTCTTATGGTGGAGTCATCAACACTGACCTTGACTAAGGCAAGTGTGGTCTTTGGATGTTGTTGTGGGGTCTTTTGTGACCTCTTGAATGAGTTGTCATTGCTCTCTTGGGATAATTTTGGTTGGCTGCCCAATCCTGGGAAAGTTACCACTGTTCCATGTTTTGGCCATTTGTAGTTAATGGCTCTCACTGTAGTTCGCTGGAGTCCCAAAGCTCTAGAAATGGCTTTATAATCTTTTCCCACTTGAACTCAGGTCTGGTAAAGCACACTCACTTTTTCACGCAGGACCATGTATGCTTGAATTTTTTCTCAAGTTTCATTTGAAAACTGCATTTTGTGTTCAGTTGTGTTGTCATTGACTAATATTGCCATTTGTTGGATGATCCGAAACATGCAAAAATGAATAAATCAACACTTTTTGACACCAGAGTATATGTACACACATCCACATACACGTATAATGATATAAACATTTGTCAACTGTTTGGTCAATGCTGCCTTTTCTTCATTGTGGCTATTTTGGGAGCTGTCATTTATCTAGGCCATAATAAAGACTAGAAATCCGATTACAATAGTACACATTCAGCAAGCCCCTCTAAATATGTTTTTTAACAAAGGCGATTAAACCCCTATAATCCCCGTTACACTAATATTACCTGATATGATCTAAATAATAAGCAAAGACGAGCCTCTTTAGACGTAAACATGACAGAGTGCACAGTAGACTCACACATGTTAGCACTGGGAGATGTCCCGTTCAGCACTTCCTGCCGTGGCTATTGTCTCACCAATGTGATGCAATGACCCGCAAGGGCCTCGTTGTCAAAGACACATAATTATCAAAGCCCAAAATGCATGCAACACAGTGTAGTGTGCATCCGCACGGCGTGAAAGGAAGTGCGTTCATTTTGATAACCTTAATGAAAGTCGTTTATTGGATATCAAATGTGTAAGGCTCCATTTTGTTGCACAAACACGACCTACACGTAGATGCCAATAAAAACCTGAGCAGCAGTATGAAGGAAACATCGTCCGTCCTTATGACACGTTTTGTCCTAGAGATGGCGGACCTCGGGGAGCCGATCCTTTTAAAGAGCTGTTCAAAAAACCGAATGAATTTCCGTGCAGAACAGCTTTCGGCGCAAGGCTTTTCACGCAACGACGTGGTTGATAATACAGAAAAACAAAACTCATATTTCAACGTAGGGTGTGTAATTCACAAAAGAGGGTAACATCATCCAGTGGAATACATCAAATGCAAGTTTTACCACATCATTAACAGTTTTGTTACTATTTTCTATCCCTTTGATCCAATGCGAGGAGTACGTTTGTGCAGCTTTTTATTATTTAAAGCAGCGGGTGGTGCTGGGGTTTGTTGTGCCTCTTGTAAGATAAGTCAAGCCTGCAATAAAAGCCTGATCTGTCGATCAAGTGTGGTGCTTTTGTGTCTCAGCGATCATTGCAGTAACAAAAGATAGTGCAGTGTGGAATACTACATATCTTTGAATGCGCCTTTTGAATGCCTTTCAAGCTTGAACATTTACATTTGCTTCAAAATGTACTAAAAAAAAAGTTAATTACATTCAATCACAAACTACAACGGAGATTTAGGGCCACATAAAAAAAAAACGGAGATTTTGAGATTAAAGGTTGTAATTTTAGGAGAAAAAAATGTCGTAATATTCCCTTTGATCAAGGCCAAAGATCACACATGATCCCAGTCTTTGTAGCTGTCTCGGGCAATGCCCGTCATTAATATTTGAGATTTAGAAAATATTCCGACAATAAAGTCGTACCTTGGAAAAAACCCGCGGCGTTACGGGACTACAGTCGTGACTTTGCAAGAACGTAAACTGTAAGTTGACGTTACGGGCATTTTCGCCGGAGACAGCTTTAAAAACAGGACACTGCTGTGACCTTTGGCCTGGGTCAAAGGTCATGTCACAATTTGTTTTCCCCCCCCGTAAAATTACGACTTTTCATCTCAAAAATCTCAATTTTTTTTTCTTTCTATGTCGCCCTAAAACTCCGTCGTATGAAACAGCGGCGATGTATCCATTCATATATTTGGGCGCGGCGTAGCGAGCGGGAAATATTTTGGCGCGGTGGCCGCGAGTCACGTGACCATGCCCGGGCTCCGGAAGCATTTTCACAACGTTTTGTCATTCAAACTCAATCCAAAGCCATTTGACTGTCGTGTTACAATCCCCCCGCATTCCTTCCATCGACCTATATAATAGATCTGAGCCTTTCCGGTGCCATGTGTAGCCTGGCGGGATGGGTTTGTCCCACTAGCAAGAATGCTAACAAGGTAATCCATGTCAATAACTCCGGGCTGGCAAACATAGCGCGGGAAATAATTGAAGGAATTATGCTCCAGTTTCAATTATCGCGGCCCACATCGCAGTTCGGACGGCAGACGGCGGCAAAGACCAACTCACAGACATGACCGGACATGTAACGTCCTCACCGTCCCCACGCCAGTGATGTGTCGCTCGCGAACGAACCGGCTGGGAGACATAAACGACGGGAACCGGCTCGCGACGTCGGGAGCCAATCGGGAGCCGATGGCTTTTTGCCTCGTCCGTTTGTCTGTTACAGGCGGACGTCATTGGTCAAGATAAGTGGCGGCGTCTCTGTGCCCACACTGATCAAGGTGTGGGGCCGCGGACGTTTAAATGAATCTCTTTTCTCTTTTTGAGGTGTTTTTTTTTTTTTTAATCCCCATGCCACTTTAAATGAATCCATTTCAATTTATAAAAAAAAAACATTTGACATCATATCTTTTTTACAATTCGTTTTACACATTACACACGATTTGCTATGAAATTGACGTGAAATAAAAAAAAAATCCAATGAGACACTCGGGAACCGACTCTTTTTTAGCGAGCCGAGTCAAAGAAACCGCTTCTCTAAAAAGAGTCGAAATTTCCATTACTGCACAAGTCACGGGTGCAGCTTATTTATTACCAATAAGAGGATAAACGCATCACTCGTTATCGTAACCGTTACCACAGAAGTACGTTTTTAAGTATATATTAAGTCATTTTGCATGGGGGGGGCAGGTTGTGTGCGTGGGAGGGGGGGGGGTGCCAATGTGGGCGTAGGCCAGGCCAGACTAAATCTTGCCAACGGATTTACGTTATAAAATACAGAAGATGAAGGACACAAAGACAACAACAGCAACAAAAAACCCAACACGTTTACATCAAACGTCGTCCGGACACCTCATTGGCTCCAACACAAGGCCTGCATGAATAAAGAATCCTCCCATATGTCCGCGGGTTCGGCACACCATTGCCCACCAGTCCTTTTACTGGTCGGGTTTTTCTGCTCTTCACTGTTCTCGTTGCTCGCCGCGGGGACGTGAGGGATGATGGGGATGATGGAGCCGGGGGTGCGTGGAGGAAACGGACACGCCCATTCTGAGCACCACAAAAAGGAGAACACAAAAACGGGGGTGGGGGGGGGTGTAAAAAAAAAGGGGGGGGGGCGAAGGAGGCGGCGATGGCGGGTAAAAACCAGACCTGCGGCGGCCAGAAGAAGACAAACCTGGGGGGGTGGGGGGGGCGAGAAAAAGGCGCTCAGACGAGCAAGAAGCGCCAACAAAGAAAACCCCAACCCGTCCATTTACCCCCCCCCCTGCTGGTTTCTCTTTTTGGGGGGGGGTTTATTTTCCACCCCCCCAAACAACAACAGCATCCCACCGGTGTCTGCTTCATTACCCATTCAAGACCAGAATATGGCGGGATGTTCTGCGGTACTGTCAGCGCGGGGGGGTTCGGGCTCGGTGTCAAATAGCGATGCCGCCGAACAAGCAGTCAAAAGGGGGAGGAAAAAAAAGGATTTTCATTGAATTCGCGCCGCCACCCGAAAGACGAGACAGAACAGCTACGGACGCGCGGCGGGAACAATGGCGCCCGTGACGCAAGACGCGGGGACGAGGGCCAAATACCTTTCTGGCTTTGCGATTCGTCCATGTTCTCCTCCATCGTGGCAGGTCCGAGTGCCTCTTGTCCGACTTGGTGGCGAAACGGTTTCGAGCTCCTTGCTGGTGCTCAGCAGTGTGCGTGCGCGCGCGCGTAGATGGAGGATGGAGGGAAGTCCTTCTCCAAGCGCTCGCCCCCCCCCCCTCAGCTGCAATCTCGCTTTGTAGGTCCACACGCCTTTCAGCGTGCAATTATTCCCCCCTCCCTCCCTCCAAACCCCGCACGGTAACCGTGCAATAAACCGTGCAATAAACGTGTACGCAGGTGCATGTAACTCCCTTACCTTGGTTTTAAACTTTTGCTGCTGGAAACTCATCAAGTATCTTACCATGCTGCGGGTAACAACCACATTTAAAAACTAAATGAACTAGCGCCGTTGTTGCAGTTGAATAGAAGTATTAGGTAGTAGTAGTAGGAGAAGTATTAGGCAGATGAGTATTTTGAGCACATCATGCTCTTCATGCGTGTTGTCCTACTCCAAGCTGTACAGGCTGGAAAGCCAACCAGCAATGAAGCATATTAGGTGATGTGCATCTCTGTAATGGGAAGGGGTGTGGTCTAATGACATCATCACCCTGTATCAGGTGTGCAGAAGTATTAGGCAACCTCCTTTCCTTTGGCAAAATGGGTCAAAAGAAGGACTCGACAGGCCCCGAAAAGTCAAAAATAGTGAGATATCTTGCAGAGGGATGCAGCACTCCGACTCAGACGCCAGCAAGGTGGAGGTGGAGTACTGGTTTGGGCTGGTACCATCAAAGATGAGCTTGTGGGGCGTTTTCGGGTGAAGGATGGAGTCAAGCTCAACTCCCAGTCCTACTGCCAGTTTCTGGAAGACACCTTCTTCTAGCAGTGGTGCAGGAAGAAGTCTGCATCCTGCAAGAAGAACATGGTTTCCATGCAGGACGATGCTCCATCACACGCGTCCAAGTCCTCCACAGCGTGGCTGGAAAGAAAGGGTCTAAAAGAAGAAAAACCAATGACATGGCCTCCTTGTTCACCTGACCTGAACCCCATAGAGAACCTGTGCTCCATCATCCAATGTGAGATTTACAAGGAGGGAAAACAGTACACCGCTCTGAACAGCGTCTGGGAGGCTGTGGCTGCTGCTGCACGCCATGTTGTTGGTGAACACATCAAAACCCTGACAGAGTCCATGCATGGCAGGCTTTTGGGTGTCCGTGCAAAGAAAGGCGGCTATATTGCTCACTGATTTGTTTTTGAATGTCAGAAATGTTTATTTGTGAATGTTGCGATGTTATATTGGTTTCACTGGTGTGAATAAATCAATGAAATGGGTGTATGTTTGTTTTTTGTTAAGTTGCCTAATAATTATGCACAGTAATAGTCACCTGCACCTGTGCCGGGTGCTAGGATGCTAACAAGGAAGGACGTTGGATACATGGCGTGTGTTAATATTTTGTACGCTAACAGGAGAATGCTCGCAAATCGAGGCAAAATTTGACAACGTTAACCAAAAAAAACGCTAACTGGGGCGGACGCTAACCAAGGTATGTGTTATTTGGGTAGTACCAGCCAAACATGGAAATGACAGGAAGTTAGGTCAAACTGTTAAGAGGAAATGATGTCATTTTTGTAGCAGAGAAGGAAAAAAAGTTCCTAAAAGTGGTAATGTGAGAGAACCAAACATTAACTAAAGTTGTCATTTTTGGAAAATTAGGTTGTGGAAAAGGTTATATTGTTACGGGAATAAAGTCATAATTTAAAAAAGAGAATTTAGAAGAGAACTGAATTATTTGGAAAATTAAAAACAGCAGAAATAGGAAAAAACTGCTGTCATTTTACAAGTGAAAAGACAAATTAGGAGAAAAAAAAATCACAATTTTATGAGAATACATTTGTAATAATACGAGCATTAAAAGTCATTTTAGTGGCATAGGATTGAAAAATGTCATTTTTAGAATATTAGGTTGGGCTAAAAAGTCACAATATTCTGTGAATAAAATCATAATATTACAAAAAGAAATACTAATTTTTTTCACTCCCAAGTAAATCATGACAAAAATCCCAGTTTTAAAATAACCATAAAAATATAAAACTTTTAGAAATTTTAATCCATACAATTCATGTTAAAAAACATGATACGCCTCCCATGCAAATACATTTTAAAATAATAATGTTATCACTGAAACAGACATTTCGTGAAACCACGTATTGCTCTTCTTGACGAGCAGCGGGCGCTTCTGTGGGCTTCTTCCCCCACCTTCCAGCAGGTGGCGCCACTCAACAGTTTGGGCCCTCTGGTGGCTCCCGGCGCTTCACGACTTCTTTTCTTGTTACCATTTTATTTTTTTTACTATTTTTTCCCCTTGTAATGTTACCTTTTTCTTGTAATATGATTTTTAGAGCATTATTCTTCATTCCTCTCGCCTCAGGCAAGTTTTTAAAAATAAAGGGACAGTAAAAGGGAGCAGTTGGCGACAAACAGATTAGCACGGGTTAGCATCTCCTCACTTCCGCCTTTCGTATTCCCGCCACATAAGGCCCCCTTTTCATAGCTGTCTCGGGCAATGCCTGTAAACAGTTACAATTTTTATTCTTGTACTTAAGTTTTGTAATTTGCGATTTCTCGTAAATGTACAACTTTGTTTTTAGACAGCTATAAAGACCTGTGTAACCTTTGGAATTGGTCAACGGTAATGATTTTTATTCTTAATGTACGTATTTCACGTAATGTTACCTTTATTCTCAAAATCTGACTTTTTTATGTGGCCCTAACACGCCACCGTCTCCACAATGTCTTGACATGGATTTGTGTGGCATAAATGCACAAATCTGGTTTTCTCTGCAAATGTAGGCGCGTCCCAAATACTGGAAATGACGGTAATCTCTTCTCCGCTGCCTCGTTGTTCCGCCAGCAGCTGTTTTGGCCTAATTGTGTATTTTCTTGTATTACTCCCGAGTAGTTTTGTTCATTGTGCTTTTTCTTTTACACTGTTTTTCTAGGAGAACGTTGCTTTATTTCGAACTGGTTGTGCTGTGGACATTCCCGATTTACATTGATTACTTATACGACTTTCATGTCCCCGTCTTTGGATCTAGGGTCCTTTTTTCCCCCCTCGTTGTGATAAAATACACGCAATCTGTAATGTCAGCATTTTATTGTGAAAAAAGTTGGTGGAAGTCGGATTTTAACTGACATTTAAATAAAACAAAATTAACCCTCAAAAAAGAGCACAGTACCGGGGCACAGTACCGGGGGCCCCACAACGTTTCCACATATTCCCCCACCTTGTCCACTCACCAGAATTTTATTATCAGTATGCCTGCCATCACACAAAGCGTCTTCCTCCCTAATAGCTCTTGGTGATCTCATATTTATCAGGAAAGGGAATACTGAGGTATCCGCTCCCAACTACAAACGGCAGTATTCCGGCGTTGGGAACGACGTTCCATGACAGGGTCAGGGTGATGTTCTTGTTGGCCCTGGCGACACAGAAAAAAAAAAAAGTCATGTCGGTGACAGAACAAGCGGTATTGATTAAATGAACTAATTTGTGTGCGCCGCCCTCTTAGGGACGTGCGATACCACTGGTTTCTTTTCCGATTCGATACGGAGTCAAATTCAGGCTGATATCAGCAAATACACGTGTCAGGTCATTTTTAAAAAGTAGTGTCTATCAAATCATGGCAAATCATATAATAAAAAGGATAAGAAATCTGAAGTTTATTTTAAAGAACTGCATAACCTTTAGACAAGATCTCAATAATCCAGCTACGTGTTCCTGGCAAGAATACAAATATTGTTCCGAATAACAGCAATCCAATGTGACTAACCAGATGAATCGCTCTTATTGGTGGGGTTTTTTTTTGCTACATGGCAAATAAGTTACCAGTAGGTGCAGTGGATTCTCAGAAAACAGACCCAGTGTTCATCATATGCACTTACTCTTGAGGCTGTGCAACTGGACAATTAGTTGAAAGGAGTGTGTTAAAAAAAATAGCAGCGATCATTTAAAACCAGGTGGCTCCTATTTAAGGAAGAAAGCAGCACTTTCTCTTCGAAAACCCGAGGAAAATGGGCTGCTCAAGACATTGTTCAGAAGAACAGCGTACTTTAAATAAAAAGTTGGAGAGGGGAAAACTTATGAAGAGGTGCAAAAAATGTTTGGCTCTTCAGCTAGAATGATCTCCAACGCCTCAAAATGGAGAGCAAAACCAGAAACACGTGGCAGAAAACGAAAGACAACCATACAACCATCAAAATGGAAGGAAGAATAACCAGAATGGTAACGGCTCAGCCAACGATCAGCTCCATGATGATCAAAAACTGGAGTTACCTGTAAGTACTGTGATAGTTGTCTGTTTGTAGCTAATCTATTAACAAGAAACCCTCCCAAAGTCCCTCTGTTAAAAAAGGCATGTGCAGCATGACATGGGCATGTTTCTCCTACTATTTATCCCTTAGCAGGGATCATGGATCAGTTTGCATATGTCCAAATGCTTGAAGAGGTCATGTTGCCTTATGCTGAAGAGGACATGCCCTTGAAATGGCTGTTTCAACAAGACAATCACCCTTAACACACTAGTAAACCAGCATAGTCTTGGTTCCAAACCAACAAAATGAATGTTATGGAATGGCCAGCCCAATCCCCGGACCTTCATCCAATGGAGAACTTGTGTTGTGAAGCAAAACCAAGAAATGTTCATGAATTGTGGAATGTTGTTGAAGAATCTTGCAGGGGAATAACAGCTAAAAGGTGCCACAAGTTGGTTGACTCCATGCCACACAGATGTGGAGCAAAATATTAGTTTAGTCATTCACAGGATCGCCATATCCTAGAAACCAAAAAGTTTGTTCAAAATAGCTTTGAGTTTGTAAAGTCACCGGCAGACACTGCTATTTTTTGAACACCCCCTTTCAACTAATTGTCCTATTGCACAGCCTTTAGAGCGTGCATATCATGAATGCTCGGTCTTGGTTGCTTTCTGAGAATCTACTGCACCTACTGGTAACCTGTTTGCCATGTAGCAATAAAAATATACTAACAGTACATCATCTGGTTAGTCACATTGGACTGCTGTTATTTTTGTACTGTGTGTACAAATGCTTTTCTCTTTCAATTTAGTGGCTTATATACAAGTAAAGAAATGACTGTTTCACATTAACGAACCAAAATTGAGTTTTTAATTAAGTTATGGGCGATCGTATGTAACCACGAAACGCAGTAACATAGTACGCTTTGGTGTTTCCATTGTAACAATTTGTGTGTGTACCCCGCTTTAGTTAACTGCTACTCTGCATGGATGATCAGGAAATGAACCACGTTTGTGCCTTACCTGAGCCCGTTTCCATCGTCAAAGAAGAAGTACTTCGATTTCATGCTTTTGAGTCTCAGTTTGGTGTTTTCACCCCGGAGCACAATCTTATCCCAGAGCACAACCTGGTTCAGAGACTGACACACACACACACACACACACACACACTTAGTAGTATTTAGGACGTGTTTTATCTGGCATAATGTTTACAGTCCCACATTATCAGGTTGCGTAGGAGTAGCGTAGCATACGTCACTGCAATAAACACACTAGTTGAGGATTCAAATCCTCCATCTCCTTTATCTTAGCATAGCGGCAAAGTGACATGCTGACTCAGCAAGCACGTGTGATTAAAAAAAGGAGGGATAAAACTCAAGAGTTTCCTGCAAATTCAGCTATTAAGCTTTGAGAGCAATTAAGAATTAGCCAATGCCATGTAATAAAACAGACTGGCCTCCAGAGCCCATGAGTCCTAAACTCAATGTGGTTATTAGCATGTCATTGAGAATTTTGGCGACACCTGGTGGCCACAATAATTCATTGAGTTGAGCACGTGTAAACAAATTGAATGATGCAGACCATACCAGGTGCTATTTTTTTGTTTGGAAATACTTTTTAATACGCTTCTGTCTTGGAGTGTGTGTCTGTAAGTAATGTGCAACTATAATAAGATGACTGCAAGCATTGTACCTCCCGCTTTGGCCATGTAAAGTCCACCCCATGTAACACACACGCATGCATTTGCTACCAACTATAGCTATCCTAGAATGTATAAACCATAGGCTGTAGCCTATCCCAGCTGATTTCAGGCGAGAGGCGGGGACTAGTCGCTAGTCAATCGCAGTATTTTAGACAGCCGTGTTGTTTAAGTCACTACTGTAATCCCTCATTTATCACGGTTAACTGATGCCACGCTGGACCGTGATAAGTGAATTTTTAGATAAATAGCCTGGCACGAATTAACACCACGCCTGTCATCAGAAGGATCTCCAACAACAAACAGGTACGCAGTACGACGCGGTACTGACATTGCCAAGAAAACACGCTACTAAAGGAAGCAGTAGACAACGTAAGGCAATTCAAGACGCAAAATCTACAACTTCAATGGAAGGCTAGAGGAAGTAAACATTACAAAACTGGACAAATATTGAAGATGACATCATTGGGACCCTATGATTTCCACATAATTGGGCAATAAAAGACACTCGTGGTTAACTGGTTTCATGCCCGACCATGATAAGTGAATTTTTCGAGAAACAGGAATACATTCAAATGCCTGGCACAAATTAACACCACACCTGTCATTATCAGAAGGATCACCAAAACAAACAACGCAGCATTGACGTTGCCAAGAAAGCACGCTACTAAAGGAAGCAGGAGACAACGTAAGGCAATTCAGGGCGCAAAATATACAACTTAAGTGGAAGACTGGAGGAAGTAAACATTAAGAAACTGGGCAAATATTGAAGATGACATTAGGACCCTATGATTTTCACATAATTAACCAATAAAAGACACTACAGTAATCCCTCCTTTATCGCGGTTAACTGGTTCCACGCCCGACTGTGATAAGTGAATTTTCAAAAAATGGGATTCCTTATTTATAAATTAAAAAATCTTAGTATTTAGCAGCATAGAAAACCTGTCCACATCCTTCTAAATACAGTTTTTAACAGTATTAGCGCCCTCTGGACATAAAATAACACCCCTATAGTCACCTTTACGCTCATATTCACCAATATAGTAGACATAATAATAAAATTAGACTCAATATAGACTCGCACATGTTCCGGTTTCTGGGCAGTACTCCCTGCTGGGGCTATTGTCTCATCCATGTAACACAATGTAATATTACTGACACCTAGTGACCAGTGTAGAATACTACATATCAAAACTTGTCCTTCAATGTGTTTTCTGAATGCTTTGTTTACTTCATTTAACCATTTGAGGCTTGGAAATGCTTAATGTTGGCCAAAGACACATACAATATTTTTGACTAATCGGCCATAGTCAACTACAAAAGAGTAATGTATTCATATACTTTTAAAACCACGAAATTGGAAGCGCAATGTGGCGCTGGTTGATTGAAGATGGCAGCTCCCATCAGCAACATATTACGTAAACACACACATGACTTTCACTGCGCTTAAAGTCACTTGTGAACACAATTGTAGCGTGTGCGTGTTACACGGGGTGTAGTTTGGGTGGCCAAAGCAGAACGCGGGCCCACTGGACATACAGCAGCTTTCAAGACAAACATTTTGACATTGTGATGAATGTTCACGTGGATAGGGACGTTTTGGAAATAAACTTACGTTGCTTTTTGTTGTGTACTCGGCTGACAAGTACAGAAAGAGCTGTTTGACGTTCCAGTCAAAAATAGGCTGCAAATGTAGACAAAGTTAAGGAAGGGCGTGCTCTTATAAAGTCATCAACAAAACAGATTATTGCTTTTTTGAAAAGGCTATTTTGTGAATGCATTCGTTTGTCCATGAAATACAAATTAGTCCTGTCCCTTTAAGAAAGTACTTCTAGTCTCATTATGTAGATAAGAGTTTTAAATACAACAAAATGCATGACAACATGAAATCCATTCATGTTGAAGAATGAAAAGACATCAAAAAGTGGATGCAATGAGACGCAAAAGGATCGCATTATATCACAAATGCAGAATAAGGTCCATTTTTGGGAACGCTGGGAACGTCTGGCAGAGTCCCCCGCCAGAAGGAGTTATCAACTCCCACCTGCGGGAGAGCTTTGACCAAGTTCCGAAGGAGGCAGCGGACATTGAGTGGGCGATGTTTCGTGCCTCCATTGTCAGTGCGGCTGTTTGGAGCTGTGGTCGTAAGGTGGTCTGTGCCTGTCGTGGCGGTAATCCCAGTACCCGTTGGTGGACACCAGCGGTGAGGGATGCCGTCAAGCTGAAGAAAGAGTCCTATCAGGCCGTTTTGGCCCATGGGACTCTGGAGGTAGCTGACAGGTACCGGCAGGCCGGCGGCTCTGGCAGTCACTGAGGCAAAAACTCGGACATGGGAGGAGTTCGGCGAGGCCATGGAAAACGACTTCCGGATGGCTTCAAAAAGATTCTGGTCCACCAACCGTTGTCTCAGGAAGGGGAAGCGGTGCACAGTCAACACCGTGTGTGGTGGGGACGGTGTGCTGCTGACCTCGACTTGAAATGTTGTGGACCGGTAGAGGGAATACTTTGAAGAACTCCTCAATCCCACCAACACGTGTTCCAAAATGGAAGCAGTGCCCGGGGACTCTGATGCGCGTTCCCCTATCTCTGGGGCTGAGGTTACCAAGGTTGTCAAAAAGCTCCTTGGTGGCAAGGCCCCGGGAGTGGATGAGATCTGCCCGGAGTTCCTTGAGGCCCTGGATGTTGTGGGCGTGTCTTGGTTGACACGACCTTGCAGCATCAAGTGGACATCGGGGTCGGTGCAACTGTACTTGCAGACCGGGGTAGTGGTCCCGCTTTTCAAGAAGGGGGAACGGAGGGTGTGTTCTAACTATCGTGGGATCACAATCCTCGGAGGAGCAGTGTGGTTTTTGTCCTGGTCGTGGAACTGTGGGCCAGCTCTATACTCTTGGCAGGGTCCTTGAGGGTGCATGGGAGTTTTCCCAACCAGTCTGCATGTGTTTTGTAAACTTGGAGAAAGCATTTCACCGTGTTCCTCAAGGAATACTGTGGGGAGTGCTCTGGGAATATAGGGTATTGGTATTGGTATGTTCCCTGTATGACCGGTGTCAGAGTTTGGTTCGCATTGCCAGCAATAAATCGGACCCGTTTCCAGTGAGAGTTGGACTTCGCCAGGGCTGCCCTGTGTCACCGATTCTGTTCATTACTTTCATAGACAGAATTTCTAGGCGCAGTCAGGGCGTTGAGGAGTTTCAGTTTGGTGGCCGCAGGACTCGGTCTCTGCTTTTTGCAGATGATGTGGTCCTGCTGGCTTCATCGAGCAGTGACCTTCAACTCTCACTGGATCGGTTCGCAGCTGAGTGTGAAGTGGCTGGGATGAGAATCAGCACCTCCAGATCTGAGTCCATGGTTCTCTCCCGGAAAAGGGTGGAGTGCTATTTCTGGGTCGGTGATGAGGTCCTGCCTCAAGTGAAAGTTTAAATACCTGGGGGTCTTGTTCACAAGTGAGGGAAGGATTGTAAGTGAGATGGACAGGCGGATTGGTGCAGCGTTTGCAGTGATGCGGACTCTGCACCGGTCTATCGTGGTGAGGAGAGAGCTAAGTGGAAAGCCGAAAGACAATTCCCCCACGACCCGACTTCGGGTAAGCGGAAGAAACTGGATAGATGGATGGATCAATTTTTACAAAATATCCAAGTGGCCCTTGCATTCTTTCATATATTAGTATGTGGCGCTGACATTGCCAAGAAAGCACGCTACTTAGGGAAGCAGGAGAAAATGTCAGGCAATTCAAGACGCAAAATCTACAACTTAAATGGAAGACCAAAGGGAGCCAAAGTAAACATTAAGAAACTGGACAAATATTGAAGATAACATGATCTCCACTACAAAGATACACACAAAGACTTGTTGCAGTGAAAGGTAAAAAGACGTCTCCAATAAGACTTCCCTTTCCTGTCTAAATTTGGTTGAAAAACATATTTTTGAGCTATGGGTCAAATTAGTCCGACTAAACTCAGCTAAATGTTATGTCTATTTCTGGGCTAAATCATGGCAATGACGGACCCACCAGATTTAGATCACAAAACAAAATCCAAATGACATCTAGTGTTGGGGGTGAAAGAGCTGTCAAAGGACCTCAAGGACAAACGTGTTGATGAGTACAAGACTAGAATGTACTACAGAACCATTAGGAAGGAGACTGGTGAGAAACCATTGCATGCCTTTTATTGTATCTATTTTTTAATCAAGCAGCCAGAACTTCAATCTAGTGGCACTGGAAATGTAAGAAGATAACGTTTCACCGGGTGGGGTAAGGATGACTGTGGGAATGTTGAGGGACCAGCCCAGAATTACAAGGGTGGAGCTGGTTAGTGATGTCAAGGGAGTTGGGAGCACTTTCACCAAGAAAAGGCTTACTAATACCCTTTGCTGTAATGGACCGAGATCCTGCAGTGCCCAAAGTCCCCTTGCTACGGTCCTCTGAACAAAATCCCTCCTGAGATGTCTACAACCTCAGCGACCAACTACAAGAAAATTCCGAGCTCTGCGCTTTGCTAACAAGTTTCTCCACCAAGTCATGTTTTGTATTGGTACCAAATTTAAACTTGAGTGTTATTTCTGGATTGTTTAACATTCCGTGTCTCTGCTACAATAAATCTACCATAAAAATATGACCTGGTCATATCTGTCAGGACTTTAGGTGTTAAGCGGACCCACTCATGGTTGGAATGGTGCGAGTACGCCCGAAAGGATATCAGCTGAGAGGTCAAACGTGATGAAACCAAGATCACTGTTCTGTCGGGACCCAGTGAAGTCATCAACATTCTTCCTGTGGGACAGAGGTAGCAGTTACTTAATAAAGTGATATGTTTCTTGCATTCTGAATAGACCCATTTCTTTAAAAAACATAACCCATTCACAGAAGGCTGCAAAAAAAAAGCCTGACGACTGTCACACAAATATCCTCCTTTTAGGGTGTCAGAAACACATAGGTGGTTTCGTAACGCATCCCCACGAATAGCATATTAATGCGTAGTAGGGCTGCCGACAGATTCAACTAATTAATCGCGATTAATCACACTTTACCCAGTTAACTCTAATTAATCACATTTAATCGCAGAAAAAAAATCTATCTACCTTAAGTAGGGATGTATATCTCTCTGCGGTAAACGATTTGATACGCAGCTACGAATTGCACTCTGCTTATGGTTGTTTACATTCAAAAATCTTTTGTGTTTTATGGTATTTATGTATTATGTGTCTATAGTATGTAACCCGATATGTTTTCATCTGCGGCGCAACCACACATTGCGTAAATTTTCACCTAGCTGACTTTTGGTGAACAAAGAGAGAAACGTATGAGGGGCGGTTAACAATGCTGTCCAATGCGGTGTAACTGCCGTAAAATAGATGCACGGATTACGTACATTTCACATGCCGTATAATCCGAAAAATAGATTGGCCGGCTGTAGACGCGTTGTGCGCATGCGTAGAACCGGTCGCGCTTCCGGTTCACATAGCAACAGCACCGTTTGCCCAATAGGTGACTGCCGCAAAGTAGGTTGGCGGATGTCGACGGGTTGTGCGCATGCGTAGAACCGACCCCGCTTCCGGTGCACATTGCCTGTTGACAACAGCGGCCGTCACTGCATCTCGTGCCAGGGCGGACGTACTTGGGTAGGCGCGCAACAAAGACGGGAGTGTAACGACTCGTGTCGTTCGACGCTTTCATCTCCGCGCCGTAGCTCCACGCAATGATTGGAACTTAAAACGCCGTACAACGTTTACGGCTGAACTTCCCGCCGTGTAACTCAACGCTAGCTTTACAGTTTAAACATACAATAGCTGCCAACCGTCGGAAAGCACAGCAACGTGTGTGTGTATTTAATGTAGAGTTGTGTGTTTAAAATGAACGTTAAAAGAGGCTTACAGCATGACCGACGAGACGCGGACGTCCACGGGAACGGTTCGGTCCTTAAACGCTGTGGTGATGAAGCAGCCGAACGTTAAGGCTGCCATGACGCTGAGAGAGAAGGCGAAAAGGGAGTTGGCTCGGGACAAAACGGTGTTCATCGTCTACGCACGGTTGGAGACTAAATACCCCCCAAAACAGTCAGAGCCCGTCGAGGACCGCAGCGCGTGTTTGCATGAATTCGGCTAGTGGGCTGCTGTCGTAAAGCCGTCGTCATTGTCGCGTAACGTACTTCCTACTACGTATTTCAAAATAAAACACGCTGCACGTGGGATTTGTTCCTCTGCCCTTTGTGTATTTGACTGTTGTTGCTTTCTGAGTCATTCGAATGGGACTGTTGGGGTTCGCTGGAAAACATTTCACCTTAAGCGGTTAAAGACGTTAAAAACTGCAGAGTAAAACGGAACAATCCTTTGCTCTGGAGGGTGGCACGAAACGTACTTCCGGATGCAGGTGCTTTTTTAAGGATGAGTAAGCGGAAGTTCCTTTTAGCTACCCGGAAGCGAGGATTTTAAGCGAACATTCACGACAGCGCTAACAACAACAATGTTTACATTCTTTTTTATCGGGTTTGTTGTTCTAAGTTATTGGGATGTCCAAATCTCTGGCATTTTAAAATAGTGATTAACTGCAAGGTCAACGTTATAGTCGTGTCTTCCGATACGCGGCCACGAGGGAGGGAGGGGGGGGGGGGGTAAACAGTGACGTGTAAACAGTGACGTCATCGCACAGGTTAGTAAACACAGAAAAGCGTTCCTGCTCAGGTTGCTCTTTCCCTGTGTTTCGTACTGCTGCTGCTTTTGCTCTGATCATTACCCAAATCCATTTTATTTGTCTGGCACATTTCAAAACAACAAAGTTGACCAAAGTGCTTCACAGCATAGTGTAAAATAGAGTATGTAAAATAACAGTAAATACAAAACGAATGGTAATATAAAATCACAAAACCAAATTACGATGACTCTGTTTGTGCTAAAAGCCGAGGAGTAAAGGTAAGTTTTTAAACGCGTCTTAAAAAGCGGCAAATTTGGTGCAAGCCGAACATGTAGCGGCAGTTTGTTCCCCACAGGGCAGGACCTCAGACTGAAAAGGCCCGGTCCCACCCGGCGCCTAAGTCTGCTCTGTGGCACTTTCAATACAAGCTGGTCTGCAGATCTGAGAGACCTGGAAGGAGTATAAGGAGGAGCTAGAGCGTTAAGAGCTTTAAAAACAAACACAACCTTAAAATCAACCCTAAACGAGACTGGAAGCCAATGTAAAGATGCTAAAACCGGAGTAAAGTGTTCCCTCCTTCTAGTGTTGGTTAAAAGACGTGCCGCAGCGTTTTGCAGAAGATGAAGGCGGGACCGAGTCCCTGAGGAGATTCCAGAGTATTGCGCGTTGCAATAGTCCAGCCGGGAAGTAATGAAGGCGTGGATCAGGGTTTCAAAATTAGGCGATGACACGAAGGTCTGAACTTTGGCTAAAAGATGCAAATGATAAAAGCCGGTTTTAACCACATGATTTATCTGTTTATCCAATTCAAAATCCGAGTCCATTTGTACACCTAGGTTCGCCACTAAAGGCCTGGCAAAGTTTCTGAAAGGGCCCAGGTCAGCGGGTAAGACCGAGGAACTACTGGAATTAAAAACAATAACTTAAGTCTTGCTTTCATTGAAGAGCAAAAAATTGAGTGCAAGCCAAGCTTTGATGTCATTAAAACACTAAAAGCATGTTGAAAGAACTGCTATCATTCCTTTTGAGCGGGCCATAGAGCTGAGAGTCATCGGCATAAAGGTCAAAGGGCACACCATGCTTTCTTGAGATCGAGGCAAGGGGGTGAAGGTACAGGGAGAATAACATAGGACCAAGAATGGAGCCTTGGGGCACCCCACATGTTAAAGGTGCAGCGGGGTTGAGCTAAGGGGGAGAAGGTACAGGGAGAATAACATAGGACCAAGAATGGAGCCTTGGGCCACCCCACATGTTAAAGGTGCAGCGGGGGAGCTGGTGCCTCCAAGGCTGACACTGAAACTCCTTCCTGATAAATAAGATGTAAACCATTTAAAAACTGTTCCCTTGAGGCCCACAGAAAGCTCTAATCGGGACCTCAACATGTTATGGTCAGTAGTGTCAAAAGCACGGTCACCAGAGTCAGTTATAGAGAGTAGGTCATTAAAAAGCTTTAAGAGTGCTGATTCAGTACTGTGCAATGCCCTAAAACCAGATTGAAGTACTTCCGTAATTCCATGAGTTTGAAGGAATGTCTGAAGTTGCATCACAGCAGCTTTCTCAAGATGTTTGGACATGAATGGTAATTTAGAAATAGGTCTGTAATTAGCTGGCGCTGAGGGGTCCAGACTGGATTATTTCTAAAGTGGTTGGACTTTGGCGGATTTAAAAGCAAGGGGAACCTGAAGCCAGAATAGAGATGCCGATTGAGTCCCATATTTTTTTAAGAATACGTGGTGGGGCAGCATCAGAGGGACAAAACGAAGTTTTAGAATTTAACACGATGCCTTTCAGTGTTTCTAATGACGGGGGCTGAAAGTTGATCAAAGTGGGCGTGCACGGTACGGGTACAGGTGGGTCACAGGAGGATGGGACGTTAGCTCTGATTTCGTCAATCTCGTTGACAACTTTAGAAACTGATCACAGAGCTCAGGGGAAGGGAAAATGGTGGATTGCGAGGGATGCCCAACTAAGGCAACCGTGTCAAATAAAACTCGAGGTTTAGATTTTTCACACTCGACCACTAGTTGATCGTTTGGCTTCACGGGTGCAATGGCGTCCAATGTGTTTGAGCGCACCGCGAGAAACTCTTCGGTTAAAGACTCGGCGTCCAAGGATGCACGGTCCAAAACATTCATCACTGAGGCGTTGAGAGCGTTGGCAAGTTGAGTGGCAGCAGACTGAGAACTAACTGGACCCACACGAGTTGATGGATAGCACTGCTTTGTAGGGCAGGGTAGGAACACTTCAAATATCACCGGCGAACGAGCGGAAAACAGCATCGGTAACACAGATTATGACCATTTGATTTGTTATGGAGTGATTTTATTTACATATTGAGGTACTGAAATGAGTCTGTTCTTGCGTGTCATAAAATACTGTGCAAATAAAAGTGTGTTTTTGGACAAAGTGTGTGTTTGTTGCGGTTTGGGCACCGTTTAAGCAACGTTTCTAAAGTACCAATTTTGCACCGGTACCAGATAATATGTCAACAACGTTTTGGTTCACTACTCATTGTTCTCCCCAAATCCTGAATGTTTTGAGGTTGTCGCTTGGAAACTAAAAGTTGCACTTCACTATACAATTTTTTTTGTTAAAAGTCCAGCGCAGGGGTCTTAAACTCGTGCCATGGAGGGCCAAGACACTGCAGGTTCTTTCTTCAACCAGTTTCTCCTGCTTGTGAGGCCACTCTAGAATCCTAATGTGCTTCTTGCCAGGATTCAGGTCAGGGCTGTGACTAGGCCACTCCAAAGTCTTCAGCCATTCAGAGGTGGACTTGCTGGTGTTTATTGGAAGTTTGTCCTGCTGCAGAACCCAAGTTGGTTTCAGCTTGAGATCACCAACAGATGGCCGGTCTTTCTCCTTCAGGGTTTTTTCAGTAAACAGCAGAATCCATGTTTTCATTTATCACAGCAAGTCTTTCCAGGCCCTGAAGCAGCAAAACACCCCCAGACCATCACACTACCACCACCATATTTTACTGTTGCTATGATTTCTTTTCCTGAAATGTGGCGTTACTTTTACACCAGACGTTAATGGAACACACCTTGAAAAAACGTTTGTCTCGTCAGACCACAGGTTATTTTCCCAAAAGTCTTGGAGACCATCAAGACGTTTTCTGGCCAAATTGAGACGAGCCTTAATGTTCTTTTTGTCCAGCAGTGGTTTTGGTCTTGGAACTCTGCCATGCACTTCATTTTTGCCCAGTGTCTTTCTTACGGTGGTGTCTTGAACACTGACCTTAACTGAGGCTAGTGAGGCCTGCAGTTCTTTAAAAGTTGCTGTGGGGTCTTTTGTGACCTCTTGGATAAGTCATCGCTGCGCTCTTGGGGTCATTTTGGTTGGCCGGTCACTTCTGGGAACGTTTATCACAGTTCCACGATTTGGCCATTTGTGGAAAATGGCTCTCACTGTGGTTTGCTGCAGTCTAAAAGCTTTAGAAATGGCTTTATAACATTTGCCAGACTGATAGATCCCAATTCATCTCAGTTATGTTTTAACAGGAGGGGAATCACTTTGTCACACAGTAATAATAATAAATAATAAAACCCTTCATTTCAAAACGCTTGTTTTGTCATAAACAAATACTTAAAATTTGTGTGATGATGTGAAACATTCAGGTGTGACAAACATGGAAAAACATAAATCCGGGAAGGGGGAAACTTCCTAATCAGACAACAACATGGTGTTGAAAATCTGACCTCTTTTATTTCAAGTCACTTGCATAATAATGTACTATACAACCATGACTCGGATCACTACTTCACTTACGTTGTGTGAAAATGGCATCCCAATGAAAATCAAGACAATGTCCCAACTTTTTCTGCTAATGAAAGAGCACAAAAGACGGGCCGGTCCTTCATCTTCATGGTCCGTAACACCCTGCAGTCTTTTTTATTTAAGGTAAGTACTGTCTTCGGTCGCGCGGGCAAATAAAGGTGAACTACAAACCTTGCAGGAGTTGTAGTACCTAGAGACGGCGTGTTTAGCTGAGACACTGGATGAGCTTCTCCTCCATCATGCAGTACGCAGCAACGTGCGACAGGTCGGAGATAAAAGCGCTGCAGGCTTGCGTGCTGATGCCCTTGCAGCCTCTCATGTCCAGAAGGGTCAAGGAGGACATTCTCTTCAGGTAGGGCATACATCCATCTGTCAGCTGACTACACCCTGACCACCAAAACACACAATTATCTAGCATCCTTTTCAAACCTGCCATGTGGGATCAACACGAAAACATCAAATTAGGTACCTGCTAGAGTGAGTTCAGTCAGGTGGTTGCGCGTCTGTGTGCCCCCTGCAGCCAGCACCGCTACGCAGGAATCGGTTACGTTCTTGCAATGAGCCAGGTCGAGCCTCTCCAGGTGCGGCATGTGACGCTGGAGTAGTCTCACGGCGGACTCGCTGACCTCCAGACCGGACAGGTGCAACGTCCGCACGTTCTTCAGTCGGTGGCGAGACGACTCCGAGCCTGAGGTGGAACGAGACGTGTCAGACGGAGGGAAGGGAACCTGCGAGCGCACGCGCTTCTGTTTGCGACCGACCGTGCGGGGAGAGGAGCTCTTTCATCTGGGGGTCCTTGACTCCCTCGCACCAGCGCAGGTCTAGTAGTCGAAGGTGGGGCGTGGTGGGGGAGGCCAGTGCTGACAGGCACGACCACGACAGCCCGGCGAGCCTTAACTCGCGGAGACCTGCAGCGAGAGACCGAGGGATCAGGCTGCACGACCCGGCGACATGCATGTGCTGTACCTGGAAGTCTGCTGAGAAGACAGTTGAGCTGCCTCTTGGCCAGGGGGGTCCACGAGAGGTCCAACGAGATGGGCTGGTGTTTGATGATGCCCGCCAAGGCCTTGTTACTCAGAGGGCTGCACCGACTCACATCCAGACGGCTCCACAGATTCTTATCAAACGTCCTGCAGCAGGCAAGAAAACCGTGGATCCCGGGACGCTCGACACGAAACACATTTCCCGCGCCACGCTGACGACAACGTACCACTTGTACCAGGCCTTGCACACGGTCATGCACTTGAGCAGGTCGGCTCTGTTCAGGTGCTTAAATACAGACACCCACACGTCCTTCTCGCCTCCTTTCTCGTCCACGTCCTTAAAGGACGTGAACAGCAGGGGAGGAGGTGTGGGGGAGACGGATGAAGCGGCCGGGTCGTCTTCGTCTGAGGACACAGACCGCTCAACGGTGCCTCGAGTGACGTAGCTACCACGGAGACTTGACCTGCAAGATCAAATTTGAGTGACCCGGTTGTCCCGTATCGACGTGGTTATGTTTGCATTCGCTAGTCAGACGGCCATATCTTGGTGAAACGTAAACGCCGCCTCTTGTGTTGACCCAGTTTTAGTGATACAGGAGAGATGCTGGTACCGTTGGAAACGATTCCTGACAGTTTTAGTGTGTCTGACAGCTTGCTTGTTCGCCTATGAAAGGGCTTGGGATTTGAATTGTCCTCTTGTTTTGGTCGAGCGCTTCTCTGACGTTCGTCTAGTTACGTGGCAACATAGCCCGTGTACAGTAGAGTCCAAATACTAGCAGTGCAATGTGACTAACCGGGTGAAGCACTTATTAGCATATTTTTATTGCTGCATGGCAAGTTACCAGTAGGTGCAGTAGATTCTCAGAAAACAAACAAGACACGGCATTCATGACATGCACGCTCTTAAGGCCGTGCAATTGGTTGAAAGGGGGGTGTTCAAAAAAATAGTGTCTGCCGTTGACTTTACAATCAAAACTATATTGTACAAACTTTTTGGTTTCTAGGATTTGGCAATCCTATGAATGACTAAACTAATATTTAGTTGGTTTTTTTAAATAAATGCTTCACATCTGTGTGGCATGGACTCTACCAACCTGTGGCACCTTTCAGCTGTTATTCCCCTCCAGCCAATTCATGAACATTTCTTGCTTTTGGTGTAGAAAAGCGTTACGGCGGTTGTCTTGTTGACAATCAACATCCATTTCAAGAGCATGTCCTTGCAGCAAAAGGCAACTTCAAGTATTCTGACATATGTGTGAACATAGTCCATAGCAACCTGTATATTATGTTCATAGTACATTCATCTGTAAATATTACAAATATTCATTGTTTTTTTCTTTTGCATTTTATAATTTATATACCTTTACTTTAATACCCATATCCTGCACCTTTGCTGCTTATTACACTTGTGGTTAGACCTAAACTGCATTTTGTTGCATTGTACTTGTACATGTGTGATGACAATAAAGTTGAATGTAATCTAATCTAATATGCAAACTGATCCATGATCCCCGCTATGAGATAAATATGCCCAATACCGTAGTAGGAGAAACCCATATCATGATGCTTCACCTTTTTTTAACACTTTACGGTGGATTCTGGTAAATAGATTAGCTTCACACAGATGCCTTCTGTCACAGTACTTACAGGTAACTCCAGACTGTTATTGATCGTCCTGGAGGTGATCATTAGCTGAGCCTTTGCCATTCTGGTTATTCTTCAATCCATTTCGATAGTTGTCTTCGATTTTCTGACACGTGTCTCTGGGTTTACTCTCCATTTTAAGGCATTCAAGATCAGTTTAGCTGATCGACCGACATTTTTTGCACCTCTTCATAAGTTTTCCCCTCTCCAATCAACTTTTTATTTAAAAGCACGCTGTTCCTATGAACAATGCCTTGAACGACCCATTTTCCTCAGGCTTTCAAAGAGAAATGCATGTTTAACAAGTGCTGGTTTCATCCCTAAATAGGGGCCACCCGATTCTCACTTGCATTTTCACTAAATTGATCACGGATTGAAAACCACACTGCTATTTTTTTTTAACACACCCCCTTCAAATAACTGACGAACTGCACAGCTACTGGTAACAAAAAAATGACAATAGCAGTGATTCATCTGGTTAGTCGCATTGCGCCGCTATTATTTCGAACACTATTGTATATAGACACAAGCGCGGCGTAGCGGGTACCATAGCAACACGCAAGCTTGTTGACAACAAGGAACCAGACAAATATTGAAGATGACATCACAGATGACATTGACCGCACGGAGATGAGAAACACACCTCACAAAGACTTGCTGCAGCTATATATATATATGTGTGTGTGTGTGTGTGTACACATATACATATTTATATATACACACATATAACATTTTAATCGTATTTTACCTTATTTTCCAAACTGTTTTCGCATTTACCTACTCATGACGCAGCTCAAAGAGAAACTGGCGGTTCACCATCTTGCCCTTGGATACTTTGACATGATCAGGGGAGGACTGAGGATCGAACCAGCAACCATCAGGCTGGGAGCCATGCCACTTATGTGCTCTTTCAGTTTTTAGCTTCATGAAACCTCCACTATGGAGATTTCTTCGTCATTTGCTTCTATTTTGTGACTGTATAAAAGATACCATATTTATCCTTTAACACGCTATTATTTAGTCTTTTTAGTGCCGGTAAATTGCACGAAAAGTCCAACCTTCCTGGTCCTTTTGGGAGTTGCCCGTCACGGGCGCTGCGTGAAGTTTTGGAAAGAGTGCTCTTTCTGTTGAAGCCCGGGTGTCCGCTTGCATTCAGTGTCCTAAAACCCAGGGCGGCTTCCAGTTTGGGAACTATAGAACCTGTGTCCATCATAAAAAAGAAAGTCAAGCAAAAATCTCCAGAGACATCAGACACACATAAATCCATCGATCCGGCCCTTGGCCTAAGAGGCGCATCTTGAGGTAAACCTAGAGCTGAAACAAAACTGTGGACTGTTTTGAAGGTCATCGACTCAACGAGAAGAAACCGGTCATGTGCATCATCACCAGGATGATGATGATGATTAAGTAAGCAAGTACATGTACTGTTAATGACAGGAGTAACGGAAGAGGCAAACATCTAACTACATGACGTCTGCTTACCGGGCTTCTCCATCTTGTTGGGGCTTTGCAGAGTCACGGTCAGGTAGGATCCACACAGATCATCATCATTCAGATCAGACATCAGGAGCACTGGGGGCTCTGGGTCAGAATCCCAGAACTCTTCCTGCCCATCTTCATCTTCAAGGTGGTCCATTTCCTCTTCGTCGAGGTCAAACTCCTGTCGCTCGCTGTCCTCATCTTCCTCGTCATCGGTCTTGAACCTCCGACTGAGCTGATACGGACGCTGGTCCTGGTCTCCGTTTCCACTGTCGTCGTCGTCGTCGTCATCGTCGTCTTCCTCTTCATCTTCATCTCCATAATCGGACTCGTCGGTTGAAGCTCCTCTTTGCTGGATCCTGGAGCCCCCCCTCAATCTCACCCCTCTCCTCCTCCTGCCGCCGTCCTTCATGGTCTTCATCTTCAGGATGGAAGACGACCCTAGAGTCAGCGGACTTTCCCGGCTTCCTCTAAGGGCCAATCCTCCTTTGAGGAGGCCCCTCCTGTTGCTGCCAAACCCCCTTCTAGAAGAAGAGTGGCCTCCTCCTCGGTGGAGGCGCATCCTTTTTCTATGAGTAGCTGCATCACATTGAAATGTGTTAGAAAAGTGACATGCGTATCAAGTTCGACAAATACAGTATACTGGGGAGGGCAAACTTTTGAACTCTCGGGTCACATTGGGTTAAACCCGATAATGTCGACCCACTGATATTATCGGCATAAAAATGTGATATCGGTCAACATCGGTATCTTTTTTTCCTCCCCTACAATGTGAACCGATGCAGCTAGGGGTCGGTATCGGCCAATCAGCAAATGCCTTTCAATGCCGATCGCTTGCACTACTGCAGCAAAGGGGATTTGATGTGTTCTTCTTTCATATATCTTATCGCCAGTAACGGGTGTGTTACTAATTAACTGGTATCGGCTGATATCAGAATTACAAATTGAGAGTTGGACTATATCGACATCTGCAAATAATCCGATATCGCACATCCCGAGTTAAAATATTTGTCCGAGGGGCTGTTTCTGTACGGGTGGTCATCAAACAGAACAGCATACTTACTCAGTGGAATGACGCAATACATCCACTGCAGGTTCACAGGTCACATCAATCAACTATTGCTACCAACGTGGGTAATAAACAACAACCAAGCGCTAAACATAACATGCAATTTAAACTTATTGACATTCAAGTGCCCGCAAGGCATGCTGGGTAGTCCTGTAGCAACAACAACATGAACTATCAATGATACAGCATTGGACCTCGGGAGTATGTGACCGTCTCTCCCTTGCTGTGCCACAAGCTACCCAGCATGCCATGCGGCGGGACCATATGGGTGTAATTTTGGCAGAGACATTCATTTGTACGCCCACGTGGTGCAGGAGGTAGGTTACACTGTGTGTTGTTGTTTAGTTCGCTTTTTTGTACCAGCCCCATATTGCATCTGTTGCTTTCCTGTGCAACTCAAGCATGTAGCCAGCTACAGTTTTGATGTTGTCGTTTGAAAACAGCCAGCGGTTTGCCTGCCCCCTGCTATAAATACATTCCAACCAGGGAATCCTCTCATCGTCTTTATTATGAGTGCGCGGTTTCATTCTGTGTGATAGAACGCGCACAGAATGGTTAACAACTCTGTATCCGTCTCCTTCCTTCTGTGCTCCCTGCACTGACGAGGTGTTCAAGCCCGCGGTGTATTTCTTTCATGTCTCTTAAAGTGTTCATGCTGGGGAAACATCAGCCCGTATAACTACATCTACTGTACATGACTCACAGCACATGGCCTTCATCTCATCATCAGATATGGGAAGTACAGACCAACCTTCATCCTCGTCATCACTAGAATCTCCATCACGGCTGTGTTTTTGTTGTCGGAAGATCTTAGCCATGCGGGCGTCCAGCAGAGAGGAAGATTTCCGTTTCTAGGAATGCATTAAAAAAAGAAATCGATGAAAAACGGCTAGATGACGCGTGAAGAAGTGAGGGCCAGTATGGGTTGTGTACCTCAGTGTCAGTCAACCCTTGGACACAACTTGGACATTCCCAACAGCTCGGTAGGTCGTTATTGATAACTCCTTCACCCCGAACCTGTGATAGAGGAGAAAGACAAAAAAAAACATGCCCAAGAGCTCCATTGTGGTCTCAAGTCACCACATCACATTCTCATAATTCAAATACAACCTAGAAGGTAACTAAGTTCTGCAGTTCTGTACCAGCACGGGAAAATTGCGCATGACAAGTTTTGCAATCAGCTGCAACGTCTTTTTACTGCCAGACTGCTGTCATCACTCCTGCTCCTTTGCTCACACGCTAGCATACGCTGCTGTTGTAATCTCACGGGCTCTACCCAATTGACAGCTTGTATCGAACAAGGATTTGACATGCGTATATTGTTTTTTTTTTTAAAGCTGATATCAGCCCCATCAAAATGTCCCTAATTCTTATTGTCATTTCTGCCATATCTTCCATATTGGGAGTGCTCCTTGATCTCCTTCACAGACTACGAAACTAGTGAAACTTTGTAATCAGAAGTCAATGAAAAACAGCGCTAAGCTAATAATAATGGGGATGTACACGTTACACATTTTTTAAATTCAAACTAATACTAGAACTTTAATGTAAAAACAAATGTTTTAGTACCGTGAGGCAAGCAGGGTGAACTATCTGTGCACAGTTGGAACATTCCATCAGAGTATAGAAGCCATCTGCAGTTTCCTCCTGATTGGGCTCCTTGCATATTTCACACACTGCAGACAGCGGAAGTCCCGGCTAAAAAAAAAGAAAAGACACAAAAAAACTAATGAGTGTGATGTTTAGCTGTGGTTTTTGCTGGTAAATAAAACACAATGAGGGATTATCACCACTTGTCCGCATCACTGTCAATGTAAACAAGGAAGTGAGGATGTGGGTGGGTGATGCAGGGACGAATGTGATTGGCTAGACGGTGGACGTGCATATTTTAGTGCCAGTGGAAGCACGTCTTGTCCTAAAGACAACATCAACCAGAAAAAAGGCTACAATGTTGACCAACTTTTTCCAAAGTCAAAGCTGATGTGTGTGAATGTCTCTTTTGCCTAAAACACAAAAATAACAGGTCTGATGAGTGGCTAAGGAAAGTAATCACTGAAGTCAAAGGATATTTACATTAAAAAAGCAAAAAAAACGATTAAATCAAACAAAATAGTTGTCGATTAATTGGATGATCGATTAATCATAGAGGCAGATTAAACAGGAGAACATTGTTACCCTGTAACAACCAGTGTTTCGGCAGCACCCACTAAATAGAGAGAGAAAAACAGATTTGTACATATATAAACCACACCAGACTAGTTTTTCATGTCCACATCATAATGTAAAAATCATCACACAGCAACTTAAGATGCAAAAAGGAAGGTAAGAAATATACAAGACAAGTAACACTACGAGTGTAGAAAACTAAAACAGCTTCCCATCATGCATTGCTTCGCTGACAAGAGGGCCGGCCAAACATTCACTGTTGACGGCCTGCTCATGGCTCCCTCCGGTGGACACAGGCCGTCACTGCAGCTGAATCAACTGCAATTCATGGTGGGAAGCAGTTGAAATTGTTTATTACGCTACACTCGTATTGGCACTGGTGTTGTGTATTTCTTCCCTACCTTTTAAGTGTTAAGTGGCTGTGTGATGATTTGGGTCACCAAAGGTCAGACTGTTATGTTGCGGCTGCGATTGCCAATAGGACGACAAGCTTGCCATGAGGTCCCTTTGTAGCCCGTGACTGGCTCCTGCTGAATAATGAGGTACCACTTCCTCACTGATTCATGAGCGGCACAGTTCTAAAGCGGCTTTTAGAGCGGAAATTACAATAATATTAGTATTAAGTACAATAATATAATCAATAAATAATATAATATTTCTGGAGGCGTGGGGAATAGACCTTGAAATTCACACAAAGTACGTTTCTTACCGAGAGACACTGGCGCAGCACACACGTTTGCTTCAGCTTTCCCGGTCCTCCAAACTTCTTCATGTCTCTGCAGAAATTGCAGTCTCCACATTCAGTTCTCATACAGGCTTCACAGCGCTTACACCTGTTCAACAATACAAGAAGACCACACAGTTCCATCACTTGTTACCGTTGTACACAAGCAAAGATCAACACGACGTTCATCCCTGATGAGCAGAATTGTTATTACATGCCCAAGTAATCAACCGTGTCTTCAACAGTTTTCCTAATCCATTGATTACCTGACCCTACGCCTTCGCAGAACAGACATGGAGGAGGCAGGCTTCTGTGGGCGCGGCATAATTGGAGTGGCGGTGGGTTTAGAGCGAAGGTGAGGTGGTGGAGGAGGCGGTGGCTGATAGCTTAAGGCCTGAGAAAAGACAGACAGATGAGCTTGCTAATTATACTAGGTATGACACAAACTTTATCCACAATGTAGATGGCGTCTAGGAAGAACATAGCAAGGTTTGAGGTGCTCTGAAACGTTTCAACCCAACATTACTCACCACCGACAGGCATTTGACCTTTTCTGATAACGCTAATGACTGTTTTCCTGTGTGATGCCACCTCCTATGAGCGATGAGTTTGATCGTATTAAACCTCCCCAGTTCCGTACCAGCACGGGAAACTTGTGCATGACAAGTTTTGCACTCAGCTGCAACGTCTTTCAACTGCCAGACGACTGACATCACTCCCGCTCCTTTGTTCACACGCTAGCATACGCTGCTGTTGTAATCACATGGGCTCTACCCAATTGGCTGCTTGTATCAGACAAAGATCTGAGATGCATATATTGTTTTTTTTAGCCCCGATATCAGATATCAATATCAGGATCAAAATATACTTAATTTCTATTGTCATTTCTGCCATATTTTTTGTGCTACTCTATCCTCTTCATCTACTACGAAGCTGGTTTTGTAATCGGAAGTCTATGAAAACTAGTGGTAAGCTAATAATAATTGTCACGTACACATTACACAAAAAAAATTCAAAACACTCCGTGTCTAAAGTGGAATGCAGTAATAGTTCTTGGGTTGCTAAAAGTAAAACAACAAACGCATTTAGCAAGAAGGACGAACCACCAAATGCGTATTGCGTGTGACATTGACGCTTACTTACCCTCTTTGGCCACCTGACGATGGGTTTTCCAGTGTATGACTGTTTGGGATCGTCTTTGGCATGCTCCTTGAGCAGCGCCTGCAAGACACCCCTTATTGGTAAAAGAGGACTAGGACTCTTACCCTTTTCATGACACAATATTGGATCCAATAATAAATAACAACTCGTCACTAAACTAAATACTGACCACTTTGATGTGGTTGGCTTGTAATACAGTGGAGTCATGCCATTCAGCATTCACAGCCCCACAAATTTGCATATTTTGGGTCAAAAAAACCAACAACCCCCCCCCCCCACACACACACATAATTTAACAAGGAAAAAAACAGCAAAATCTGCAAGTTCTAATTTCACGAGATAAGGTAATCATGCAAGAATAACTCTATTGTGAGGAAAAAAACAGCATTTTAGTTGAAATACATCTAAAGTCCTAATAGTTTGAGAAGCAAAACAGCAAATAAATGTTGAATTTTAGAAAAGTTTTGCTCTGGAAAAAGTTATAATTGTGAGAGTGAAGTCCAAATATAATGGGAATAAAGTCATAATTACAATAAATGTGTTTTTTTTTCAAGAACACAAGTTTTAATATGTTTGCAAAATAGGAAAATCATAAAAAATGGAAAAAAAATACTGCTGTGATTTTATAGGAATGGTCAAAATGTTAAAACATAACTTTGTAATTAAGAAAAAAGTCCCAATTTTACAAGAATAAATGTGTAATATTATGTAATACTGTAAATTTTAGCGGCACAGATTTTAAATATTGTAGATTTTTTTAAAGTCGTAACTTTATGAGAAATAAAGTCGGAATTTTGTCGGGAATTAGGTTAGGGAAAAAAGTACACAAAGTCAAAATATAATGGGAATGAAGTCACAAAATTATCAAAAGGAAGTTTACAAAGATGATTTCAGAAGAGAGTCCAAATATTTTGGAATATTTAAAAAACAGCAAAAACAATATTCCTGGGAGGAGAAAGCCGTTTTCCGATGGGTAAAGAAAAATGGCGTCCGTTACCTTCATGTGTGTGATGAGTGCCGGGGAATTGTGTATCCCTGCTGGGACGCACTTCTTGTTGGATGGCAGCGACTCAAGCTTGC
Source organism: Oostethus manadensis (assembly GCA_024372805.1). Classification (NCBI taxonomy): domain Eukaryota; kingdom Metazoa; phylum Chordata; class Actinopteri; order Syngnathiformes; family Syngnathidae; genus Oostethus; species Oostethus manadensis. Next base: position 650,220 of record QODF01000098.1, on the reverse strand, counting down.
CCACCAAGGTCCACAGCCCTTCTATCTCCAGAGGAGTGAAAAGCAGCTGCTCTGAAACGTCTCCTTCACGTGAACTCGTATCCTCTTCTTTCACGCTAGCTGGATCTGCGTCAGACACAAAAAAGGACGAGGTTCTTTTGTGTACTTAAGCAATGTTTTGTTTTGTCTGCGTCTTCCTACCGAAGCCCAGAGACAACTTCTGGAAATCCGGCGTAAGATACGATGTCTCTGTCACGCTGAAGATATATCGCTCCAACACATACCAGCACATTTCATAATAAAACGGGTGACGGAACTTCGCCGGGACCTGGGAAGGGAGCGGAGGATTCCTGGACAAAAGTGTTTCTTCACGTCAGCGGCGTGTGCGCACCTACCCGCGTGCGGTCCTCTATATTGCAGATGTTCAGCTGCATCGGAATGTTGAAGCTGTGGAGGAAATTTCCTCCAAACACAATAGAATCCACCGGGGTGTAGACGGCATGAATCCAACCTGACAAACAGAATAAATTAATATGCACCATACAGCGATTCCTATTGTTTGCATGTTGGTCACATTTCAATATTAGTCAATGACAACACAACTGAACACAAAAGGCATAAACTTTGTATTATTAAGGGAGAAAAACATCCAAAGCTACATGGCCCTGTGTAAAAAAGTGACTTTACCCAAACCTAATGACAACAATCAATCAAGCAGCAATCAAGCAAGCGTTTGCCATAACTTGCAATGAGTCTCTTACAGCACTTTGCAGAATTGTTGTCATTCAGTCACATTGGAGGCTTTCCCAGCATGAGGCCTTTTTAAGGTCATGCCACAGCATCTCCATAGGATTCAGGTCAGGACTTTGACTAGGCCACTCCAGAGTCTTCATTTGTTTTTTCTTCAGCCATTTAGAGGTGGACTTGCTGGTGTGTTTGGGTCATTGTCCTGCTGCAGAACCCAAGTTGGTTTCAGCTTGAGGTCACCAACAGATGGCCGGACATTCCCCTTCAGGATTTTTTTTGGTAGAGAGCAGCATTCATGCTTCCATTTATCACAGCAAGTCTTCCAGGTCCTGAAGCAGCAAAACAGCCCCAGACCATCACACTACCACCACCACCTTTGACTGTTGCTATGATTGTGCTTTTTCTGACATGCAGTGTTACTTTTACATCAGATGTAATGGCACACTCACCTTCCTAAAAGTTCAGCTTTTGTACCGTCAGACCACAGAGTATTTTTGCAAAAGTCTTGGGGATCATCAAGATGTTTTCTTGGCAAAACTGAGACGAGCCCTAATGTTCTTTTTGTCCAGCAGTCTTGGAACTCTGTTGTGTAGGTCATTTTTGCCCAGTTTCTTATGATGGAGTCATGAGCCTTAACTGAAGCCAGTGAGGCCTGCGGTTCTTTGGATGTTGTTGTGGGGTCTTTTGTGACTTCTTGGATGAGTCGTCGCTTCGCTCTTGGGCTAATTTTGGTTGGCAGGCTACTCCTGGAAAGGTTCACCACTGGTCCATGTTTTAGCCATTTGTGGATGGTGGCTCTCGTTGTGATTTGCTGGAGTCCTAAAGCTTTAGAAATGGGTTTATAACCTTTTCCACACTGGTAGATCTCACTTAATCTCAGTGAAGTTGTCTTATAACAGGTGACGTGATCACCTTTCCCGCACAGGACCATGTAGGGTTTGGTTTCTTCCCTATTAATAATAAAACGTTTCATTTAAAAAATGCGTCTGTTCAGTTGTGTGGACTAATATTTAAATTAGTATGATGATCTATAAGACTTAAGTGTGACAAACATGCAAAAAAACGACCAATCCGAAAGGGGGCAAACCCTTTTGTCACGCAGCATGTGCTGTATCTCAATAGTCACCTGACGGTATGATGAAGGTGCACCCTTGACGGAGTTCTATCCTCTGGCATTCAGACGCTCGATCGCCCAGAAAAATATCCCCTTGCTTTCCAGACAGCACCCAGTTTTCATACAGTTCTAAGTTCGGAGCAGTGGGAGGGATCAACCAGAAAACCTGAGAACACACCAGCGTGGATGTTGATGGGATGCGTCTTTGCTTTCACTGAAGCACATTTTTATTTCAAAGAACTTGTGCAATTTTGTTCCTGATGTGTCGACCCTGCAGAAATGGAATGAGTACAACCCCCGGCCCACTTTTTTGTTGTTGTTGATGTTTCAAAACAAATAAACCTGTCCGATTTAAAGACAAAGCTTTGTGCTGTTATTAGTTGTTAGTTTAGTATTAGCACTGTTTGCACACGGTCAGTTCACTCATTGCAGGGTTTAGTTGGCCGTCACACGTGCAACAAAATGTTTGTATACCGTGCCTACGTGTAAAGATGCGTTGCTTTTCTTTACGTAAAACAAAGACATAGTTAAACACATTTAGCCTGCAGAAATGATAACAAACATTCTCAACTTAGAGAGACTGAAATTTGCCGATATGAGATGAAAACGGTCCCACGAGGCGGAAATCTTTCTTTCAGCCTCCATGTCACGATGGAAAAAAAAAAAACTGTTCTTATTGGAAAGACAGAAGCCAGACTCGCAAAACAGCGACTTTTATCGGTCACGTGACTTTTTTTCCTCTAGCAGCTCAAACATGTGCGGCGACGCGGCGACGTTCCCGGACCCATCACTGCCGTGTAGACAGTTTGATGAAAGAACAAGGAGACCAGGTTTATATGATGATATCCTTAAATTACTTCTGCAATGCAGGAATTCTGCACAAAAAATACAAATACAATGAGCTTGACCTCCCAGAAGGGGTCAAATACTACGGAAGGGCAAACACGGACATTGTACGTGATGCAGGCGCACACACCTTGCTTCCTCTCAGGACGTGATACCACACGGACGTCCCTCCGAAGTCGATGTGAAAGTCAGTATAGCATCCCTCCACACTCATCAGACAGTACCTGCCGTAAGCAAAGTAACGACATGGAGGCCTTTCTGTCCCAACCAAAGACGAGGGGAGCGCTTACTTTTGTACTTTGGGATACTGCATGTCGCTGATTGAGTTGGTGGAGTCCCTCTGCCTCTCTTTCAGGTGACGTGGCCACATGTTATCCACCCAGTCGATGAGATCTAGCTGAGAGGGGAAAACGGGGAGAGGGAACGAAAATTCTTGGTGAGTTCCCCAAAACGTACACAGTCAGACTGGCGGTATAGTTCTTGGACAAATCTGCTTAAGTAGAAAGACAAAAAGATTTAAAACAAAACAACAAAAAAAACACAAATTAACTTTCTTGTCACATTTCTGTCATTTTTTTGTCACCAACAAGACAGTGTCCTTTGTGAAGTATTTTTTAATGGCGGAGAGCTCTCACATTCGACTCCAACACCACCAAAACGTCGCTACCTTTGTCGCTAGTCGCGGTTTTAGAAACGGTATTCACAAAGTACACCCGCAAAGCGGCTACGTTGTCGACACCGATCCCTCCTGCTGTGTGTGAGGCGTGTGCTCACACAGTCCCGTCATAATGTGTTTATGAGGATGAACGGGTATGACCAAATCTATTCGTGGTGGTCTAAATTTACTGCTAGCGAGCCACCATTCACCAAGTGAATGACTATTGATAAGGGTAAAAGTCAGGGATGCTCCAATCAGGCCGCCGATTCCGGCACTGATCGGTGAAATCGGCTTATACCGATCACGTGTAATGATTAACTAATTTATTATGAGTGCTATTGTTCAGTGGTGCCATTTAAGAGGGAAAAGTCAGGACAATTCCAATTCCAAGGTCTCCGGACTGCCGTGGGGTCCAAAAAATGGTAATTAATAATAAACATGTATAATTAATACAACATAATTGTTTTCATGAGCCCCAGAATTCATGGGTGCAGCCCTGTTTTCGGCAATATTATATAAAATGAGGAACCATACAAACACCTTCATTTAGGCAAAAACATATTTGAGTGACGCACATGTCCACGTCACAAAAAGGCATATTGTGGCACCCACAATGCATGATGGGAAGCAACTAAAATAGTTTTCTATTGTGAACACATTTGTCTTGTATATTTATTACCTACCTTTTGTGTGCCTAATAACAGGCCATAGTCAACCACAAAACAGCGAGGATTTATTATCGTTTCAAAAAACATGCAATCGGGAAAGAGGGATGTAATCAAACAATATAACCAGTCTGTGAAACAAGCCCCTCAAGTGATGAATAATCTCCTTTCTAATCTAATGTCAAATTGACATGATCTTCATTTTTGCATTCATCATTTAATGACATGACAAATAAGCGCACATTTCCGACGCAAGTATGCGCATACCGTGGAAGGTCTCTGGACCAGGTTTTCCAGCTTGGTGTGGCTGAATTCCAGGCTGATGACATTGTAGAGCTTCTCTCTCTGAGACGGAGAAGTCTCGTAGTAACGTGTCCACTGGGCCATGGACATCTCCGTCCCCTTCTGGGTGCTGACGTCCATGACATCGATCATACGTCTGCTGCCTGAGAGGAGAATGGACAAACGAGGACGTGAATTTTCACATTTTGATTCAATTTGAATTGAATAAATGGACGTGTTATGTTTTCTCCAAGGCCGACACTTCTGCCATGTAGTGGACGAGCGTGCAATTGTTCTGTTTTGAGGAAATAATGCTGAAACACTGCCGTCTTACCAACAAACATCTTGACATCAGCGACACTGAAGTCTGGCTCCGGCATCCTATGGGGTATAAAAAAAACGGTATTACACATCCAGTCACAACAAGTGAGAAAAGTGCAGTTGAAAAATACGTACTTTATGCCCAGGCCATCAGTTTCCTCAAAGATGATTGGGTCTTTCAGGCCACCCCTTTGAATGTACTCATAAGTTAAATCTAAAAACCAAACAGAAATTCATGGCCAATGTAGACTTCCTGAATGTGTACTGATCAGCATCTGTACGGGTCCATAAATGTCATTTTCTACCTGCGCCTCTCATGCGAATGATCCGGTCAGAGCTGAATCTTTGGCTGTGGACCTTCTCTTCCAGATCAAACATTCTCTTCCCGTCAATCTCCTCATCGGAGATGACCTCCTCATGGTAGCGCCGCCGAGTACTAGACCGCTAAAGGGGGACAGAATTACAAGGGGGGTTACGGGATGCAGCGTTTCCGCTATTCCTTCCACTTCCTTGTTTTCCACCAATCACGTGTCACCGTCAAACCCATTCGCTGACCCCCCCCGAGTTTACAAACAGCGTTACGAATAACATTACTGACCCAGAACAGTCACATTCGTTGGCAACTCAACTCTCCATTGAAATATGAAACGTCATAAAATAATGAGAAATGCCACACTGTAATTGGTCCATGTTTGACCGAGGGATATAAAAAAATTGAAACTCCGTAGCCCCATATCCTCGTGACGTCATAAAAGAGGGACGAGACAACTAGAGCTGCGGGCCTGAAGCGTCCCACACTTTGGTCACCACTGACCTACTGAACGAACGGCACAGCACAGCCTCACATTTCAGCAAATATGCGCGAAACTACAGTACGCTGAACGTACAGGTGCGGCGAAATGACGACAGTTTTGACACTGCACTGGATTCCCGCCGTGGCGCGTGACTGCTTACAATAAACAGCAACACGTGCGTCGTTACAAAGACAAAGTGGTGACCCGCGGGAAAAACCAAACGAACGGAGAGTGTTCACGTTCAATTCCGTAAAAACAAACGATTTCGATGAGCAATAACTGGTAGCAGTTGGAAACTTCGGACACCGCAAAGTGGCAAGTCTCGCGATAAAAAAGCGATGCGGCGAACGTCGCCAATGGCAAATTACAACGCTAAACATGACTTGCCGCGACTAAAGATGGAATTTACATATATTTACCCCCATTTTCCACTCCAAATAAGACCTGTGTGTCTTAATTTGCGGCCATGTCGTTTATTCCCAGTGCTTCTTTTTCTTCTTCGCCGTCCTTTTCTCCTTGTTCGGTGTCAAGACGACTGGCAAGCCGCTCCGTGGCGCAAGTGTGCCACCATACGGCAGGGAGTGGTAGTGCGGCTTAGAACTGAATTTCCCACTCCTAAAACAAACGAGCATACAGGAGCTGCTCAATAAACTGCAATAGGACCAAAAAGTTAAATGTTGTCATAATTTAAAAAAAAATTTTTTTTCATAATTTTAATTAATTATTTATAACTGAAAAGTAATGCAAGTCCTAAATTAAGTATCTTGGAAAATGAAAATATTCCTCCAGCCATCCATTGTCTATGCCGCTTATTCTCAGAGTCGCAGGAGCCTATCCCACTTGGCTCCCCGGGCGAGACCACTTCCCAGCACCTCCCCCGCAGATCTTTTTCTTGTTTTTTTCAGTGCTCGTGCAGCCCGGTTTGCCCGTACCTAAAACCGCCACAGCCCGGAACCCCTCACCAGGGAGGCACCCGGTAGGCTTGATGCCCGAGCCACCTCAACAGTGGCTCTACTCTGAGTCGAGACGGGAGCCGAGCTAGGTGGCACCGGTCACTTTAAAGCACAGCTCGAGTTCCGATCAGGTCCTCCCAGTCACACCTCTCCAGGTGTCACTGGTGCTGCCAGCGTGGGCGTTGAGGTCCCCCAGCAGTGCTCCCTTTAGGGACTCCTAAAAGGTTAGGTATTGTGCATAGGCCCAAACATCCAGGACTTGTCCCCCCAAAGAAGATGGAAAGAAACTACCCTCTCGTTCATTGTGTGAACGATACTGACCCGGAGCTGGGAGGCAACAAGAAAACAAACAACTTGCCAACCCTTTCTGTTTTGCCTTCACTGGCGGCCACACCGGAGTGGAATAAAGTCCATCTCACGAGGGCTGGTTCCAGACCCCTTTCACTCTTGCACTCCGGCTTACTAGCCGAGGATCGGACCGGCAAGGTCTCCGCTTTTGGTTGCCACTCTGCACCCGACCCCTTGGAGCCCTCTTATGAGTGGTGAGCTCAGGGGAGAGGGAGCCCACGTCGCCTGCCGGGCCTGCGCCCCCAGAGGGCGGCTGCCTGACGCCACATTTATTACCTTTTGGTATTGTGGGGCACAGTTTACCCAAGTCTCCACTGCTTATCATTTCTTGGGGTGTTGAATATCCCTTTACATAAAGTTCGAATTATCAATTAAGTGCAATTAATAATGATAATAATCATAATAATTACATTAACTGTAGACATAATAAGATTAATTGCAATTCAATGTGTTTATTGATTATTATTAATTATTGCGTCGGCCCCCTCGAAGTGACGGCACCCTTTCCGGTACCTTTTTAAGGAGAATCGTCATAACCATAAACATTACGTAAAGACATGTTTTTTTTTGTTGTTTCGAATTATTAGTACCAACATTTGGGCTTCTTCTCTTTACATTTTTGCCCGGAGAAAACTCCCACACGGAGAGAACGTGGAGAACCCCACACATGGACACCCGAACGAAAACCAAAAATGACTGTGGGGGCCAGCGTGCTAACCGCTCGCCGCTGACAATTTTCCCCATTCCAGAAATTCCCTCTTTTACCGCAATTTCACATTTTTCCGTGCAGCAACTCAGCTCAGATCCCACCGTTTCCGCACAAATTGCCTTCTCTCATTTCCTTTCATGTCCAAATTGGAGCGGATTTATTCGAGCAAAATCAAAGGTCCTGTCCGTTAACAGTGGGAGCAGCTGCGGCGCATAACTGGACTCGCTTCAACGTCACAATGCAATTTTGCATACGTTTGCGACTTTTCAGGAGATATTATTATTACACTACAAGCATTTCAGCACCGGCCGAACTCTTAATTTATTAGTCCTGGACTTGTTCCCGGTGTCCCCCCATGTTAATCCCCATCCAAACACTCAACCCCCTACTGTGTGTGCCCCGATCAGTCAGCCCATTAGTTCCCATCATGTCACACACAGCTCTAATGGTGCTCCCCACACACACACACACACACATAAAAACCAGGACTCCATTAGTGGCCATGTGTGTGACTGTGCGTCTCCGTGTGTGTGTGACAGTATTATGGTTTTGCATGCGTGTGTGTTTGTCCACCTTTTTACCGGGTTTTATTCCTGTTCCCAGACCCGCTGATCAAAAACACGCGCCCGCGGCCCGGGCAGCCTGGTGGTCTGTCGGGTCCCGGGTGGTCTGAGGATTTACTGCATGCTGTGTTGGTGTGTGTTCCGGGGGGGTGATGTTACTTGACCGTGTGGTTGGACAATTTGTATCGCTTAACAAACGACAAGCAATTTGTTGGACGTTGCTTAGCCGGTATGACAGAGCCTCGTTGGTTTCGCGGAAATCAATACCAGAGTGCATCCTTTCTGTGCTTTTATTCTTGCTATGATGTGAGCAAGCCACTTTGATGTTTTGGAAATTATTATTTGTATAACAAATGTAAATGTCACGAAAATGATAAGATATGCGATATAAGAGAAAAAGCGTATTACTAGTACTTCAGTCTTTGCTCTTTTTTCTGCTGGTGTTTATTTTTCTAAGTTTCTTCTTAAATGATCTGTACATTTTTTTTTTTTGTAATATTATATAATATTATTTTCCCTGATATCATCACGCTTCCCCAGCGGAACTTCTCGCAGCGGACCTCCAAAATCTTGTCTCTTTTAACGCACAGCGTAGGACACATAAAATTACATCCACAGATGAGGGAAGACAAGTGGAGACTCAGTTGCAGGAGATCCTCCATCTCCTAGCAACTGACCTCTACGAAATCTTGTCTCTTTAATGCACAGCATAGGACACTTGGCCAGGAGCGGTGGTGTTGCTAGAGTGTAGCCCCTCTCTGGGAACCGGTCTGCAAAGATCTTGGTCTCTTCAAATGCAGGACACGTGCTATCCAAACTAATTATTATTACCATCAACACTACTGAACATTGTATACATTAATCTACTAAGCTCTATTATGCATAAAAAATGACATATACTGTATAGGAAATCCAAGAATTAGCTATGATTGATATGTTGATATCTGATGATGGTATGATAATGAGTGTACAAGGTATACCATATGTGTTTGGAGATGTAATATCTTATTCATGTATTCCATTACATTTTCTTCCGCTTATCCAGGGTCTGGGTCACGGGGGCAGCGGTCTCAGTAGAGAAGTCCAGACTTCCCGGTCTCCGGCGACTTTTCCAGCTCCACCGAGAGGACACCAAGGCGTTCCCAGGCCAGCTGTGAGACATAGTCCCTCCAGCGTGTCCTAGGTCTTCCCCGGGGCCTTCTCCCGACTGGTCATGCCCGAAACACCTCACCAGGGAGGCGCCCGGGAGGAATCCGGACTAGATGCCCGAGCCACCTCAACTGGCTCCTCTCGATGTGAAGGAGCAGCGGCTCTACTCTGAGCTCCTCCCGGATGGCCGAGCTCCTCACCCTATCTCTTAGGGTGAGTCCAGCCACCCTACGAAGGAAACTCATTTCCGCCGCTTGTATCCGCGATCTCATTCTTTCGGTCATGACCCATAACTCATGACCATAGGTGAGGGTGGGAACGTAGATCGATCGGTAAACAGAGAGCTTTGCCTTCCGGCTCAGCTCTCTCTTCACCACGACGGTCCGGAACAGCGACCGCATTACTGCAGATGCTGCACCGATCCGTCTGTCGATCTCACGCTCCAACCTTCCCTCACTCGTGAACAAGAACCCGCATTTTAACTACCCCAAATACCTCAGCCACAGTGATAGAACATTTCACGTACGTGTCCTCAGACTCTGCTTCTTCTACGGAAGGCATGTCAGTGGGATTGAGAAGGGCCTCAAAGTATTCCTTCCACCGACCAACTATATTCTCAGTCAAGGTCAGCAAGCCCCCGTCCGCACTGTAAACAGTGTGAACTGGGGACCGCTTCCCCCTTCTGAGGTGTCGGACGGTTTGCCAGAACCTCTTCGAGGCCGACCGAAAGTCGTTCTCCATAGCCTCAACGCACTCTTCCCACACCCGAGTTTTTGCCTCAACCACCACCGAAGCCGCGTGCCGCTTGGCCTGCCGGTACCTGTCAGCTGCTTCGAGAGTCCCGCAAGCCATCCATGCATGATGGGACTCCTTCTTCAGGTTGACAGCAGCCCTAACCCACCTTCGGGTTTGGGTCTTGTCGCCACGACTGGCACCAACCACCTTGCGGCCGCAACTACGTGGCCGCAAGGCTACGACTGGCTGCCTCAGCAATGGAGGCACGGTATACGGCGCATTCGGACTCAATATCCCCGTCCTCCCTTGAGATGCAGGCGAAGCTCTGCCGGAGATGAGAGTTGAAGACTCGACGAACGGGAGACTGCCAGCCGTTCCCAGCACACCCTCACTACGCGTTTGGGTCTATCAGGTCAATCCGGCATCCTTCCCCGCCATCTAATCCAACTCATCACCAGGTGGGGGTCAGTTGACAGCTCAGCCCCTCTCTTCACCCGCATGTCCAGAACATGCGGACGCAGGTCTGATGATACGACCACAAAGTCGATCATAGACCTGCGACCTTGGGTGTCCTGGTGCCAAGTGCACTTATGGACATCTTTATGTTCGAACATGGTGTTTGTTTTGGACAAACTGTAATTCGCACAGAAGTCCAGCAACAACACACCACACGGGTTCAGATCAGGGATGCCGTTCCTCCCAACCACGCCCCTCCAAGTTACACTGTCATTGCCCACATGGACGTTGAAGTCTCCCAATAGAACTATGGAGTCACCAGCTGGGGTGCTCTCCAGAACCCCTCTGATAGACTCCAAGAAGGCTGGGTACTCTGAACCGCCGTTTGGCGCATACGCACAAACCACAGTCAGGACCCGTTCCCCAGCCCTAAGGCGTAGGGAAATAACCCTCTCGTTTACCTAGGATGACTCCAACACAGAGGCACCAAGCCGGGGGGCTAACAATAAGCCCACACCAGCTCGGCGCCTCTCCCCTGCGGCAACTCCAGAGAAGAACAAGGTCCAGCCCCTCTCAAAGAATTTGGTTCCAGAGCCCAAACTGTGGGTTGAGGTGAGTCCGACTATATCTAGTCGGAATCTCTCTCTTATCCACAGCCTCTTCCACAAGCTCGGGCTCCTTCCCCACCAGAGAAGTTTCATGTCCCAAGAACCAGATTTGGCCGCCGAAGACCAGGTCGCCCGGACACCCGCCCTCGACCACTGCCCAAATCGCATTGCACCAGACCCTTATGCTTGCCCCTGGAGGCGGTGGGTCTGCGGGGGGAGCTCACGTGCTGCCCCACGGTCAAAGGCTTGGCCACCAGGCACACGTCTGCGAGCCCCTCCCGCAGGCCTAGCTCCAGAGTGAGGCCCCGGTGTCCCACGCCAGGGCGAGGTGTGGTCACTCCTCTTGTTTTTAATCATAAGGGTCTTCTGAATCACTCTTAGTCTGGCCCGTCACCTAGAACCTGTTTGCCTTGGGAGCCCCTACCAGGGGCATAAAGGCGCTTCAATGACGATCAGAGGCTCCACCCCTGTGCTTATTTCTCTGGGTTTTTTTTTTTTTTTTTTACCAGATTTGACTTTGTATATCGCCCAGGTTCCCTCAATGGCAAGCCGGATGCGTTCTCTCGTATGTACGCACCACTAGCTGACGATCCCTCTCCGGAGACAATCATTCCGCGAAGCTGCGTTGTGGGTGCAGTCCAGTGGGAGATTGAGAGGCATGGGTTCGAGGCCTGCAAGGACACTCCTTCCCCCGCGGGATGACCTCCTGAGCGACTTTTTGTTCCTCGGGTTCTTCGGTCAGAGGTGTTGACTTGGGCCCATTGTTCCAAGATCGCCTTCCATCCTGGAGCCAGGCGCACGGCATTCCTCCTCTCCCAACGGTTTTGGTGGCCCTCTCTCCACGCCGACACCAGGAGTTTTGTGGCAGCCTGTGCAGTCTGCGCCAGGAACAAGTTTTCTCATCAGCCGCCAGCAGGGCTTCTTAACCCACTTCCGATTCCCTCCCGCCCCCGCCCCTGGTCGCACATCGCCTTGGACTTTGTTACGGGGCTTCCCGCCTCTAAGGGATTCACTACGATCCTTACTATTGTGGACAGGTTTTCCAAATTTACTCACTTTGTTCCCCTCCGCAGACTTCCTTCTGCCTTGGAGATGGCCAGACTCCTACTTCAGGATGTGGTTCGACTCCATGGAATTCCGGTCGACGTGGTGTCGGATCGGGGTCCTCAGTTCTCGTCAGTCACCTGGAAGGCGTTTTGTGAGGTTTTGGGGGCTTCGGTTAGTCTTTCTTCTGGGTACCATTCGCAGTCTAATGGTCAGACGGAACGTGCCAACCAGGACCTAGGGTCGGCCTTAAGGTGCGTTTGCCACCTGCACCCCACTTCCTGATCCCGTGATCTCCCCTGGGTGGAGTATGCCCACAATACCCTGGTGTGCTCCTCCACTGGCCTCTCACCATTTCATGTGGTCCATGGCTTCCAACCCCCATTGTTTCCTGCCCAGGAGTCCAGATCTTCAGTGACATCGGTGGGAGCCCTTCTTCGGGTCCACAAGGTATGGCGGGACACACGGGCTGCTCTTTCCTGTACCGCGAGGTGTTATTTAGAGACTGGCTAATCGTCGCCGTAAGACGGCACCGGATTATCATCCTGGGCAGAGGATCTGGTTGTCGTCCCGGGACTTGCCCATGGCGGGGGGATCGAAGAAGGTGGGTCAGTATCAGTATCTCATTGACTGGGAGGGTTACAGTCCTGAGGACCGATTGTGGGTCTCTTGGTCTCTCATCCCCTCATTTCCGAGTACCCTAAGTTTCCGGACAAGCCGGATAATCGGCCAGGTGGTGTCCATTGAGGGGGGGGGTACTGTCACACTCGGCGTTGACATGCCGGGTGAGGTGGTTGTGTTAGGTGTGGGGGGGGTGTCTGATTGGACCTTTACTGCAGACGCAGGCCTTCCTTGAGTTGGGTGGAGCGACCAGGCTTGCGGACCTGTTCCCAATCGGGGGTACCACTTTATAGCAGGTCGACGGCTGCAGGAGGGCGCCGGATGATTTTCTACGCTCCGACTTCCTGTGCCTACAAGCCATCTACTCGCTATAGTGTTTCTGTGTTGTTTGGCTCGTTGCCCCCCTAGTCTACTGGTAGCCTGCCTGACCTACAGGTCGGTTTCTGTTTATGGTAACTGTGCTCATTTTTTGTCAAGGAGCACTTGTTTTTTCACCGTTGCTTTTGGTTCCTCTTTAGTGCTTGTCCGGCGAGACCCATTAAAAGAGACTGTTCCTACCTGACCTGCTGTTTGTCCGCATCTGGGGATCCGTCCACGTGGTTCCGTCCACTTGTCCTGACAGATTCTTTACATTTGTTATTTTTGCTGTTGTTTTAAAAATTATTCAAATCTTTCAACTTTCGTCTCGTAGTTATGACTTTATTACCCAAATTGTGACTTTTTATTAACAATATGAACATTATTAACTTTTTTTGCAATGTAATTTTCCAAAAATTACAACTTTATGTTTGTCAAAATATTGTAACTTTTTTATATTATAAATATTGTAACATTTTTTCTTTTAATATTTGAACTTGTTACAGAATTACATTTTTTTCCCCTCATAATAATAAGGTTGCAACTTTTTTTCTAAATATTTACACTTCATTCTTGTAAAGAAAGCTGATTGTTTCCATTGTTGAACTTTTTTAGGATTCCTGTTGAATTACATTTTTGAATGTGCCGATCGACAATTAAAAAAAATGTCCCCCGGGGCACACTTTGGACACCCCTTCAGTAAATGCTCTGCTTTTGTAGAATGAAGCAAAAAACGCCGGAATTATTCAGTAAATGATTTCTCATAGCAGTACAATTTTCATCATCCTACATTTCTCATAATATAATTACGTTATTGTTTCGCAAAAGTTGAATTTTCTTGTACCATTGCAAGTTTTCTGACAATATTACAACTTTGATTCTGTAAAATTGAAGTAATTTCTTGTAAGTCAAATTATTTTGTAATATTCGGATTTTTTCTAGTAAAATTGCTTTGCTTTCTCATAAAAATGTTTTTTTTCCACTCCAAGGTGAATATTTTTTATGTATTTTTTTGTACATGTTTTTTTCACGTATTATTTACACAATAGCAGCACCTTGCTTTCATCGTATCCACTTGTCTTTGTCTGTTTACATATTTCACCGAGAAGGCCAAACTTTAACGACAGAAGAGGGTTTTCAAGCTCTGGCTTCTCCTTGGCGCCCCCCTAGCCAAAGGCATGTACAGTATCGGCTCCAGCATTAGGGACTTGTGAGGGTCACGTGGTTTAGCTGCATGACGAGAAAGAGGATGACAGGATGTCATTCTTCGAAGAGCTGCAGGTGCGATCCCAGCAAACTCGGCAGTGCTTGGATGCAGGCCCCATGTGGTGATCCTCAGGGAGTCGTTTAGGGCCGTGTCCGGCTTTCTTGTTTGCGTGCTTCCACGTCACGCTAGGACTGCATGTTCCACACAGCTGTAGACTGGGGCAAGGGCCCCCTGTGTGAAGGTTGGAGGTGTTGGCTCCCCAAGATGAGCCTGCAAGGCAACGAAGGAGATTGTTCCTAGAGGTCAATTTGGCACAAAGTACTTCAAGATGTTGCTTGAAAGTTAATTGCCGGACCAGCTCGACACCCGGGCAGGTAGGGGAGGCATTATAAGGTAGAGGCGGTCTATTCAGGTTGACTGTGAGCCGCCGACAATCCTCCTTGCTTGGGAGGTAGAAGGCTGTGGTGGTGGTTTTTGCGCTAACCAGTTTCTATCTCATTGATTCAGTGCCTTTCTCTAGAGTTGCCTCCACACTGGACCAGCTTTTGTCGGCGTACAGAATATAAAGAACACCTCAAGCAAGTTCCAGTGACGACTTTCTACAAATATATGACCGAATTATAAAGATTATAAGCACAAAAAAGCGTGTTTTCCCCCAAATTAAATTTTGGGTCAATCCAGCCATTCCTAACGCTTTAGGACTCCAGCAAACCACGGTGAGAGTCATTATCCACAAATGGCAAAAACATGGAACTGTGGTGAACGTTCCCAGGAGTGGCCAGCCTACCAAAATGACCCCAAGAGGGCAGCGACGACTCATCCAAGAGGTCACAAAAGACCCCATAACAAGATCCAAAGAACTGCAGGTCTCACTTGCCTCAGTAAAGGTCAGTGTTCATGACACCACCATAAGAAAGACACTGGGCAAAAGTGGCCTGTAAGGCAGAGTTCCAAGACAAAAACCACTGCTATACAAAAAGAACATTAAGGCTTGTCTGTTTTGCCAGAGAACATCTTGATGGTCTACTAGAACTTTGGGAAAGTAATTTCTGGTCTTAAGAGACAAAAGTTTAACCTTATGGAAGGTGTGTGTCCCATTAGATCTGGCTTAAAAGTAACACCGAAAAAGAACATCAGACCAACAGTGAAACACGGCGTTGGTAGTGTGATGGTTCAAAACGCACCATCATGTCCACCTCTGATGGCTGAAGAAAAACAAAATGACGACTTTGGAGTGGCCTAGTCAAAGTCCTGACCTGAATCCCACTGAGCTTCTGTGGCATGACCTTAAAAAGGCGCTTCACGCTGGAAAAGCCTCCAGTGTGACTGAATTACAACAATTCTGAAAAGATGATTGGGCCAATATTCTTCCCCAGCGTAAGATTTGGACCAAATCAAACATGTGCACTCAATTACTGTTTTTAATTCATCACTGAAGATATAGAGTATGCAGTATTATCATTCTAACCTACAAAAAGAATGGTTCAAATTAAAAAAATGAACCGTATATAAAAATTTTATTTGAGCTTACTATATTGTCATCCCTCACCGCGTCGCGCTTCGGATTTTGCAGCTTCACTCCAATCATGTTGTGTTATTGTTATTTTTATTTAGGCTAATAAAGCCGGAATTTAGCGCTTCAAGCATAAAAATTGCTAAATGGAATAAAATACAAATCTAAGGCATTCAAAAGACACATTCAAAGATGCATTATTAATGATACAGTATGTACACTACACTGGTCACTAGATGTCAGTAGTGTTACTGTAATGTTCGGTGACACACACAAGCACACTCGGTCGGCGGAACAACACTCTTTCAGGACCTCTGGGGAACAAATTTATTGTAACACACTCACTAATTATTCTTATTTGTGTCTTAAATGGCAATTTGACTCCAATTTTGTTGACTATCTTGTGCTATACGAGTGTAAAGATGACTATAGGGATGTTATTTCATGTCTAGAGGGCTCCAACAATGTTAAAGCTTGCAGTTAGAAGGGTTTTTTTCTTTTTTTACTCCTTACTCCAAAAGTATGCCGTTTATAAATAAGAAATCCTACTTTGTGTTGTATTTTTTTGTCATTTCAGTTTGTTCTTGTTACTTTTCCCCCCTACAATACATGCCGTGCAGTTTATTTACCCGGCAATCCGGAGGAACAACTGAGGAAGAATCCGGTGCGGAGACGGACGGGGCCGATAAATGACGTTAATTGCCGATTGCCTTCGCCTGCTGCCTCGTTGCTCCGCCCCAGCCACCAGACAAAGCTGTCTGAAAAACAGGAAATGGCAGACACGGACAGGAAATTCCAATAATAAAGGCAAGACCGTCATACACAACGATAGAAGGAGGTTAGGTGATATCAGCTTTATGGTATATAAGCCACGTTTTATTGTTTGCCATAGTCCAAGCAGACATTAAACAAGGTACAGTGAAGACGCCCGTTTTGCGGCTCATTATTCACCCGGTAACGTCACTTATTTGCGGGTTGTCACCAATTGTTCACCGCTAGGTATACAGGGCGCCACCTTATGAAGGACAGAAAAAAAAAGCAGAGACAAAATGTCTGGTGGGCTGTAAAGAAGGCAGGAGAGTGGGAAAGGGGAGGATCTGCGTGAAGTAATGGCTGCCAGATGTTTTGCTATTATGGCAGGGAGAAATTCTCCTGCAGCCGTAGCGATCCATCATGCTCACCAGTCCACTGCACGGAGAGAGGAACAGGACAAGTGAGCCGAGCGCTATACAGTATGTGAGGAATGTTTGCTACGTTGCGATTGTTTGTATTATATTTGATGACTCGGGTCTGTGCCAGGTCTGTTCCTGTGACGACACATTCAAACTGTGCTAATAAACACATGTAATAACACAACTAATATACAGTGGGACGTTATGGTGTTGTTGTGGGGTCTTTTGTGACCTCTCGGATGAGTTGTTGCTGCGCTCCTGGGGTCATTTCGGTTGGCCGCCCGCTCCTGGGAAGGATCGCCACTGTCCCATGTTTCGACACTTTGTTGATCATGGCTCTCGTTGTGGTTTGCTGGTGTCCCAGCGATTTAGAAAAGGCGTTATGTACTTTTCCAGACCGATAGACCTTCATTCATCTAAGTAAAAAGCTGCATTTTGTGTTCAGTTGTGTTGCCGCTGACTAATATTTACATTTGTTTGAAGATCTTAGACATTTAAGGGTGACAACAACGTGACTGGACAAATGGGTTCATCCGGGCACGGGACCGACTTTAACTGTAAGCTTGCTGTTTGAGTTCGTGTCATGCGGGAGTGGGCGGGGCATAACGGGAACTATCAGGCAAATACAGTAACACTTTTGGAGTGGCCTTTTGTTGTGGCCAGCCTAATGCACACCGACAAAACTGGAGAGAAACAGTCGTTTTTGTACACAAAGTTTTCCATCTTTGAGTTCAGCTCATGACAGACGGGAGCAAAAACAAAAGCGTTTTTGTCGAGTGTACAAAATGAACCAAACTGTGACCTTAACATGGAGGTACTTATCCAACCATGAAACAAACATCTTTGCAGTTAGAGAACTGAAACCTGTTACAACCTTCTAAATCCATTATTTAACATTGTTTGAGCCCTCCAGACATGAAATAACACCCCTAGAGTCACCTTTACACAAATATAGCAGGCAAAATCAGAGAACACAAGCCATTTAAGACATAAATAGGTTTTTGTGCTTGTGTGTGATTCCTGAGCGAGCTGAGTGAGGGGCGGCCAGGAAACGATGTCAGCGGCTTAGAGTTGTGTTTCGGTTACGGCCACAACAGTAACTCTTGATTTTATTAGGGATTGTCTGTCTTTCTAGTGATGGACAGAACATTAGGGTACTCGTGACACCCAGTGACCAGTGTAGAACGCTACAGATCACCAACGTCTTTGAATGCGTCTTTTGAATGCCTTACATTGTATTTGAGTTTGTTTGGAAAAGCATTATTACAACATTTGCTTAAATATGCAAACCTTAAATAACATATATTATATTCCTTTTCAGACATGTTGCATTGAGCAAGCGTAAATGCCATGTGCTGCTATGTAAATTGTTTTGCATGTTTAAAATAAACCATAAATTATGCAGATATGTACTTCAACATACACAAGAAGGATTTGATCCCCTGCTGATTTTGGAACTTCACCATGGCGAACTCATTCTGCAGATGAAAGACATCTGAAACAGAACCGGAACGGACTACAGGACCGTGGAAAAAATAAAAAAAGACAATTCGTTAAGAAATACAAAATAAAGATTGTGAGAAGGTAACAGAGCAGCCCGGAATTGCAAGGGAGGAGCCGGTTAACCATGTCAAGGGAGTTGGGAGCATCGAGATCCTGCAAGGTTTCCCATTTCCCACTCAACGCCTCACTGACAAACATGGGCTGGGATGGATGTGTGTGGAGGCACGTCCAATATAAAAATTCAAAAATATGAAATTGCCTGCCATCGTATCATTGATTCCGTTCATGATTTCATCAACGAAAGGACAAAAGCAGACGGAACCAAAGCAGGTCGTGAAAAGGTCGGGCCATAAGGTCTCTCAAGCGCCCATCTTTTTGCTGTCTTGTCTCCCTCCATCAGCATACCAAGTGGTCAGCCAGATAAGGCCTTATCAGTCGATGATTGACTGACAGCTCCATCACAAGCCATGTCGCATCAGCAGGGCTGTCCGCTCGCATGAAGGGGTGGCACTTTTAAGATACCAAGCCGGCATCTAACAATACATATCATTCATATTCACTTCATTGGATGTTTTACGATATGTGGAGGGCCAGTAAAAAACAAGCATACACCCGAAAACGGGCCGCTGATGTAGTCTGCCTGGGAAAGCCAAAAGGCAGCAATTAAAGTCAACCGAGCTGCGAAATATATCCATGGATCTGTCGACACTGAAACGGTCTTAAAAAAAAACCCGACTTACCGTGTAAACATTTATTCAATGCATGACACAGATTACATCCTGTACACTTAGCGTTGTTATTATTATTATTATTTACACGTCACAACATGTATTTACAGCCTAGCCCCCACAGAAACCCACAAAACTTCACAAACACCTTGCAGTGAACCTTGACAAACATCTAGTACAGGGTGTCCCTCAAGTCCATAATACACTTTTCAACATGAACGAATAACATAAGGTGTGTTTTTAATACAAGATATTCATTATCAATATTGTTATACATAACATATTTTTCATTGATTTAAAATAATGAATATTGAATCAATTCTACATTTTTTATGTATTTTTAATTGTTTCATCGTCATTAAATTGGGCTTTCTTGTATGTAATTTACATGTGTATGTTTTATGTACTATGTTATATATATATATATATATATCTTTAGACTTTAGGGACACCGTGTATTTTCTATATTGGCGTTCAGTGGCGTGGTCGTTTGGCTCGTCCTTACGGCCGCATTGCACATAAATATATCAAGTTAAATAAAGCTGAGAGCCAGCTGGTGTGTGTGTGTGTGTGTGTGTGTGTGTGTGTGTGTGTGTGTGTCGGATGTTATTTATGAGGCCCTGGATGAACGATCGCTCTCATTTCTTTGACACAACTAAAGTCGGGGGTGTCCAAAGTGTGGCCCGCAGCTCGTTCTTTGGAAATGGAAATTTATCAGAAATGTCACCTGCTAACCAAAATGCGTGTACATTTTCTAAGTATGTTTAAAACCCTCAGAAAAATTATTTCATTGCTGGAAAAATAATAATAATAATTTCGAGAGGGACAAAGGTGGCATGTTTTTCTGTACATTTACGGTATTTAATTTGGTAAAAATGTCTATTTTGTTAAAAAAAAAAAAAGTAGGCTGAAATCAATCCAAAGTAACCTGCAAGTCAGCTTTATATGTTATAGGTGACAAAGCATATTACCGATAGAAACATTTTTTTTATGTTCTTCTTTGTGCTACTATCTCCATATTTTTTTATTTTACTGGCAGAAAATCTACATGGGCCTACAATTGGCATGCATGCTGGCCTCCCTACCCAGCATGCCTTCCATGTTATACTACACACTTACATAAAAGAGTATTGTTTTGCGTGTATAAGCGTTTGGTGCAGTTACATTGCGAGTTCCACGTTTTATTTATTTTTGCACTGTAAGTGTGTGTGTGTGTGTGTGGGGGGGGGGGGGTGGACATTGTTTGGACATTTTTTTTTTCCTTGAATATGCTGAATCAAAAACAAGCTCCATACCAAAAATGTCCCCAGGGCCGCACTTTGGACATCCCTGATATGTGCTAGCCAGGGGTGTCCAAACGTGCGGATGCAGGGGGGCCACTTTGACGCATTTGGTACATAAAACCTATTCAGTGTAGGTCATTGCATGCTGGGATGCCCGAACAAAACATCCACATCTTTGCTTTGTGCTGTAGAAGACAAAGATTTTAAAATAACGTGGGCCCCGGGCCACACTATGGACACGCCTGGTTTCACGGTCATTGCAAGTGTACTGAAGGCACTCCCGTTCTTAGCAGACGGTAGAAAAGTGTAGAAATACATCACCGTGAGCTTTCTACGGGGACTACAAATTGTCTGTCCTTCGGCTGGACAAGCGATGATGACTTTTGAGTCGCCGCGAGTGCAATCAACCTGCACAGACGTTTCAGCTACTGTTTCAGTTCCAGAGCCCAGACGTGTTGGGGCCATCCTGTCCTTCCTTTGGTCTTCTTGTCGCCCGTTGAGGAGGACGACGACGATGACGCTGTCTTGGGGATATCCACCTGCAGAAATAATGATTATTATTAGTCAAACACAGCGCAGGCAAAGTTGAATCGAGCTAATTGATAGCAATTTGGCATGTAGTGCATAAGATGATATGCTTCATTAAATATTGCTGGCAATTTACAATGTATTAACAATAAGGCTGTGACTAATTGTCTAATGTTGTCATCAAATTATTCAAAGTATTGTGTGATTGTGTCAACCATTTAAATTTGTATACAACTCTGTGCTTAAAGAGTTCCTTATAAGTGACGTATAGGAAACCTTTTGGAGTGGTTGTCATGTGATAGCCATGTGACTATACCAGGATATGGCTTCAGCAGAATGGCGTTGGATAAAATAATCCAGCTCATTTCCGAAACCTTACTTGTCCCCCCACGAAAAGGTCATTTTAAGGCCATTTAACCCTCAAATATGCTGTCAAATATTATTATTCAACTGTTCTTCCTACATTTTTTTCTATGAATTTAAATAAAACAAGCTCTTTACTCCAAAGTACATTTGCGCCAAAAGCATCAGGCTGAGTGCTTTTCAAATGAGGAAGCGCAATTAACAAGAATTTTAAAAGTATGGTAATGTGGACATTACATACACTACTTGGAAATAGAAACAGTTGAAGTACTTTGTAAAAGAAACGGCAAACAGATGAATAAGATTGGTGTGTACGCTTTTGCACCGCAACACTTATCAGCCATATGTGAGTAGCATTGACTTTTTTTTAGACCCCAGAAAGGTCATAAATATTAAAAAGAAGGGAATAAAAAACGAGTTGACTTGATTCTCTGCAACATTATGGTGGATGATGATACAAAACTACCACTTCAATGTAAACGATCACCTTCTACAAGTGGACGGGCTATGCACTAAAATCAGGACAGAGACAACCAAAATACAAGTATTACAAAAACATACACGTATTAATTTATTTTAATTATTTACACGAGAAATTATCTCACTATTAAGTACATTCATGGACAATTATTTACATTTCAAGTAACATAGATAGATACATGTACTTAATTCATTCATTTCATTTTTTTTCTGTACCGCTTATCCTCATTAGGGTCACGGGGATGCTGGAGCCAATCCCAGCTGGCTTTGGGCGATAGGCGGGGTACACCCTGGACCGGTCCCCAGTCAATCGCATGGCACATATAGACAAACAAACATTCACACTCACATTCATACCGATGGACAATTTTATAATCGCCAATTAACCTAACATGCATGTTTTTGGAATGTGGGAGGAAACCGGAGTACCCGGAGAAAACCCACTCACGCACGGGGAGAACATGCAAACTCCACACAGAGATGCCCAAGGGAGATTTGAACCCAGGTCTTCCAGATCTCCTGACTGTGTGGCCAACGTGCTAACCACTCAGCCACCGTGCGGCCTGTACTTCATTGTACCAGGAAATGTAAAACAATGCAGAAAATAGATTTGATATTAAAATCCTTTTTTTTTCCTTTGATATTGTCATTTTTACCAGTTCAATTTTGCATCATTATGTAATAAACACACAGCTATATTATAGGGATGATATTAACATGAAATACAAAAGGTATTATAATATTAAAGATGGCATAATGGCCTGACACTCTCTGGAGCTGAGTAAACAGTATATAAAGAAATAAAGTAGCGTATATCATAAATAAATCTATACTTACTTTACAAACATAATGGCCAAATATTCAAACACAGCGCTTTGTAGCTTGCCTCTTATTCTCCTTCCTGGCCATTCTGCTGACATTTAAACATACACGAAAACGCAGCACAAAGGAACCGACAGGAAAACTACTACTGTACTTAACTACCAAATAAGTCAATCTATACTGTATCAAAAGTGGTTTTACCTTTTAAAAATGCTCAATCAACAAAATAGGATTAAAAACGCCTCTCGACGACAACCCGGAAACGCTACCCTCCACGTTCCAATTTCCTGTTTACGTTGGCGCCTCGCACAAACAACCAATCACACACCGTGTTCTTCTTTCCCTTTCTTCGCATTGATTGGCTCGCCGCATCAGAGTACTTCTTGCGGCCATTGGCCGTCGAAACAATACGCACCGAGTAAGGGACCGCGCTAATTGGAAACGCATCAACGTAATGAAAAGTAATAAATACTGGCACGGTACTTTCTTTCGACAATATAGCCCAATCAGAATGACAGCCGGAAATAGACGAGTGCAAAGATCTAAACGTTAGTGTTGACAACAGTACGAAAAGGACGCGTAGATGTACTCTGCGTGGGGGACATACACTAAATAAAAGGTTTTATTTAGGAAAAGGGCTGAAAGGCCAGACGCAATATCAGGTCAAATATTTGTGGACTATGCCGAGGGCGTTAAAAAAAGGGGGGACACCCCGATACATCCACCTTTTGCTCCAGACAGCATTTGATCATCATGATCATCTTTTGTCAATAACCCTGATCATATACATACACGGAGAGCTATAAGTGATCCTCTTGGACAACAAAGCCAGCAAATAATCCGTCCCAACAGGTTCTAAATCACCTTGAAAGACCCCTAATAATATAATAACACGTAATACCCGGTAGAACGGGGATGGGGGGTGCGGGTATCATTATAATACAATTATCCTGCCGCTGACCCTTTTGGGGAGACGCCCGACAGCTCCGCGGCCCATGTGAGGAACGGGCTTTATTCCCTTTCTTCCTATTTGTGTGTCGCGTTCCTGCCTTCTAGGGGGAAGGATGCATCCATTGGCGTAGAAACATGGAAATATTATATCTCTTTTCCCCCGCATGTCACATATTTACATGTGCAAAAACATTTAAAAATCACACACGCGCCTGCAGGACGCAACCATTGGTTCTAATATTCATAATATATAAAATTGCCAATTATATGTCATATATGGATATACAAACCGACGTCCTGACTAATTTTCTCATAAACAATAACGCACGTGTGTGCATGATTGGATATTTAAGTGTACATTTTTTTTAACAAAATGTGTGTTTTTCCTGCTTAATAATGAACTGGGCGTGCAAGACGCATGAAAGTCCAGTTCGTGGGGGCGTCCGAACTTTTCTTTCCCCCGCCGCGTTTATTGTTACTACCTTTGCGTATATTACGTACATAAAGTATGCGTCTTGGATATTTCATAAACTTCCAAGGGAAGGGCTCGGCACCAGACCAAAAAAGCATAGCTAAATGCAAATATGCGTGTTATTATTTCTAAAATGACCAGAGAGGCCGGACTTGGGTGTCCATTCACAATAATAAAAATTCTCCTTATGATTATTATGATTATTATTATTGCGGCTTTATTGTGCGGACCGTTACGTTTTTCCTCCCCATCCACTTTGTAATATTCCGCCCAAGGGTTGTTGACTTCAGGATTTCTTGAAAAAGAAACGCAAAAGTCATGCATGTTCCATCCTGAACGCGCGTTAGCAAAACCAACACTTTGCAACTCGAAGCACACACACACATATATATATATATATATATATGTGTGTGTGTAATTCATAAATAATACATGATTCTAGTAAAACATGGCAATAATAGCGACTGCAAATACGCGATAATAAACGGTAATAAAAGGTTAATACATGAACTCGCATAATAACAATAATAACAACCGTGTTATTACTTATTTATAGCATAGATGTGTCCACGCGTGTACGTTCGCGCTTACCGCGTCCTTCTTCCTGCGCTCGTCCCGGCCGTCCGCCTTCTTCAGGTCGGCCTTGAAAGCCTGAGTGTCTCCGTGCTGGCCGTCCTTGTCCAGGATGTCCATCAGGTAGGAGATGTAGCTGGTGGCCAAGCGGAGCGTCTTGATCTTGGACAGCTTGGTGTCCGCGGGGACGTTGGGGATACATTCCCGCAGCTCCGCGAACGCCGAGTTGATGCTTTGCGTCCTCCGCCGCTCCTTGCGGTTGGCGGTGGGTCTCCTCTTGACGGTGCGCGGGTGCTGGTGCTGGTGCGGGTGCTGGTGCTGGTGCATGCCCACCGGGGCTCCGTGGACGGACCCGGCGGCGTGTCCGGCGTGTCCGTAGTGGTGGTGGTGCGGGTGCGGGTGCGGGTGCGGGTCCAGGCCGCCCGGAGCGTGTCCGTGGTAGTCCGGGCTGTACCCCGGCGCCACGCCGTACTCGCTGGGGGAGACGTCGGCGTGGCTGATGAGCCAGCTGGTGAAGTAGGGCGGCGCTCCGGTGTCTCCGTGCAGGGAGTAATGGTGGCCGTCGTGGTGGTGCACGACCGGGTGGGGAGGGAAGCCCGAAAGCACGCTCATGCCGGATCCCCTGCGAGTCCCCCTTCCCTGCGAATGCAAAACGGGTACGGATGACGTCCTCAGCGCGTCCGCGTCGGCGCAGCAAGCATCCCGGGCCCGGTACCGGCCTGCTGTCTAGTGAGGTCCGACAACAGCTCCTGGTCCTACGACATGGCGTGTCCCCGCCTAAGCCTACCATAGCACACACAATATTTACACGTCACGTGGACATATGGAAATATTCCGCTTTTTCCCGCTTTTACCTTTTTTCGGAGCTCATCTTGGACTTTCCCTGCAGCATCTCAGCGGTTCTGGTGGACAGGCGGGACCGGCGAGTGCGGGACCGCCAGGAGAACACGTCCGGCTCTGCTGCAGACTGCACGGGACCGCAAGACGGGAAGACCGCGTGTCTGACGTCATTTTTACTACGGGCGGGTGGTGGGGGGTGGGCGGAGGACCAATCAGCGGCCTTCTACCCTCCACGGGCCTGGTCCGTAACACACACACACACACACACACAGTCCCGCACGCGCGCACGCACACACACGGGGTGGGCATATTGTGCCTTTTCCATGACTTCAAAACAATATTATTAATAACTATTTTTAACATGTCATTATCACGTGCTTTACATGCATGATATTGAACATGTCCAATGTAAAAAAATGTAATATTTGGTCATTATTATTATTATTATTATTATCCATTAGGAATAAACATGGCACAAAAAAACCCAATAGGTATATTGATCCTTTTGCAGGGAGTGACTTGCATGTATTTACAGCACAGTATATACATGAGAATATAACAGGAATACAATACTACGGTAGTAAAAAACATTTTAAAGTATTTGTACTATATAATAGCATCCTACCCGGTTTGTACATAAAGCACGTTAACAGGCAAATGAATGAATCAAATAAATGATCAAGGTTTGCAGCGTGCAAAACCTCAAAAAGAAAAGGGGGTGCAATGGAAAGGACCGGGTCGGGACCAACAGAACCAAGGCCAGGTCGTGCAGCTTCAATGTAACAAAGACCCGCTCGAACCTTTTGCTCGTCCTCCTCTATAAACGGCCCAAATCAATCCCATCAAAACGCAGCGTCCCTTTTCGCGCGCGCAATAAACACGCGCGTGCACAGAGAAATGCGTGAGGGGCCCAACACGTGTCACGTCATCAGAACGACTGCAGGCACCGGAAGGGCGAGGCTAAACTATAAATAGATTAATTAGTATTAGTAAATAGATTAATTAGTATTAGTAAATAGATTAATTAGTATTAGTAAATAGATTAATTAGTATTAGTAAATAGATTAATTAGTATTAGTAAATAGATTAATTAGTATTAGTAAATAGATTAATTAGTATTAGTAAATAGATTAATTAGTATTAGTAAATGGAATTAATCAGTGCAAGGGGACGTTTTGCTCTCCCGCCAAACGGGCAGTCGTGCCGCGTGCGGGTCCCCGTACCAGGCACGTGAACGCGAACTTGCCGGCCGTCCTTTCAGGTACCTAGCGATGCCGTCAGACGGAAACCGTGTCCGTTTTCCGTTCCCTTCACTGCCACCTATGCCCGCCGTTGTCCTTTGCACGCGCTCAATGACGCCTTTTTATGTTTGTTTATGTTTTATTATTATTACTATTTTATTACTATTTTATTATTATGTTTTTTATTTTTAGGACCCCCGCCCGCCTCCGTATTTTCACGTTGCATGCACGAAAGCGAGTCTGATAAAAAAAAACAAGCAACTGGTCCCAGCGCCTATTTCTGCGGAGGTTGCGGGTTCGCAACCCATCCGCGTGAATGGGAGCCGCCGAGGTCGGAGTCTCCTGGTAATGACACATAATTAGACTGTAGGTCA
The DNA here is from genome assembly GCA_024372805.1 of Oostethus manadensis. Taxonomy (NCBI): domain Eukaryota; kingdom Metazoa; phylum Chordata; class Actinopteri; order Syngnathiformes; family Syngnathidae; genus Oostethus; species Oostethus manadensis. Next base: position 623,221 of record QODF01000098.1, on the reverse strand, counting down.
GGCGGTCAGACTCCTGATCTTTCTGTCTCGCGCGCACGCACACACGCACACGCCCCCCCCCCCCCCCCCTCCCGTCTACCTCTTGGTATAAATAAACCTGCTGCGTTTCCCGGGCTCGGTTCTGTTTGGTTCCACCGGTGTTGTTCTACACATAATTTACACACAACAAGGCGTATTAGCGGTCATATTGAGCTTATAGTAATAATAATTCAGACAATAATCATAAGGTGAAAAAAAAGCACATGCATTTTGTGGAACGATGTAAGAGCTAATGTACTGTTTTTTTTTATTTAAACAAAAACATATATTTATGTATTTAAAATGTCTGACCTAAACGATGATAAAAAATATACAACACAATATGAACGAGGGGATAAAATATGTTTACAAACACATACAACAAGAAAGTATAGAATAATAATAGTATGAAATAAATAACACGTGTATATTGTGGAACGATGTAAAGGCTGATGTGCTGTTTAAAACAATTTAAAACAATACGCATGCTGGTATATATAAAATCTATACCTTCATTTGTAAAAACTTAATAGTATGAATGAATGAACAAAACATATGTACAAAAAATCAACAATTATATCATACAACGATATTATTTATATGATTATTATACAAATATATTATATATTGAACTATTTCCAATCATAATTAAATGTATTAACCCTAACGAGGATAGGCGGTGTAGAAAACGAATGAATGAATTATCATATTATGTTTTGCAATGATGTTATCATTTTACAATGACAACAATTGAAATATGATTTATATTAGTTAAAATAATAACTATTAAAAAATAACACATCTAGAGTGGAATGATGTAATAGTTTAGTGAGCTACATAGTATTAGTTAAATAAAATGTTACAATAACAATATGCATGATAAAATTAGTATTCTTTATATATATCTAAATATGTATTTATATATTTATTTAAAAAATCTACAATTAAATCACATGTCATTATTAATTATTGTTAATGCACATCAATCATATCAATTAATAATAATTATTGTAATAATCGTTATTAAATAAATAACACATATATGTTGTGGAATAATGTAATAGTTAATGTTTTGGGTTTTTTAAAAACAATTTCAAACAAAAGTAATATGCATGTTAATATATATAAAATCTATAACTTCATTTATTACAAAATTAATGAAGTACTCAATTAATCAAATCAACAATTCTATCATTAAACATTATTATTATTATTGTACACTGTTAACATTACTTGAAAGTAAATAATAATATTAATAAATCAATCAAATAGTAATAATAGAAATATTACTAATACTAACTGAATTCATAAGAATAATACTTTGAAAGAAATGAGCACCGCATGCATGTTGTGGAATGATGAAAACTGTAAAACAAAAACAACATGCCTGATAGCGTATGTCAAATCTGTGAGTGAAATTATTACAAAACATATGATATCATATATTTACCCCAAAAATCATCCGTTATTCTTATTATTTTGTCTGTCCAGACTTAGCTTTTGGCCATTTTCATTTTGCACAAGAAAAAAGGCAGGAGACCCCCGATTCAGTAAATATGATGCATTGTGGGATACGTTATGGACAGTCGTACCTTGAATTGTGAGTCGGGCGCTGCTGCTGGTGTGTTAAGTGCTGCTCCAAAGTTTAAAAGGAGCGTCAGACGCCATGTGCATGTGTCAGGACGCTCCTCCACCCATCAGACGTTACTTGCGTCATATCACCTCCCAGGACTTACCGCATGTGAGCGACTCGCCGTCCATTTGGCGCCGACAACAACGTTTGAAAGTGAGATTTTTCAGTCTTCCAAACCGGCCAGTTTGCCGATTCTCTTGATGCTTGTTCTCACGGCCGTGCGGGGTCGTGTTTCTGGCGGCACATGGGAATCAAAGTGCTTTCCTCGGGCTTCCCATACAATCAGCCGCTCCTTCCCACCAGTCCGCGGTCCCCCGACCGAAAGGCCGCTTAATCTGAGGGATTATCCCTTTGCAAAACGCGACTGACACCTTGAAACCCGAGTGATTGGAAAGACAAGATGATACACCTTCGCACCGCGTGAGAATACGACACATCTTTCACACGATTGTTGTCGACGTGACAACGTGACGTATGAACACTTAACTCTTTGAATGCCGAGGAGGCCCGATCCCAGCAAGGCGTTTATGCGACTGTGACGCTTTTGTACACCAATCAACGCCACTTTTGGAGCAATTTGAAGTCATATAAATGCCCACGAGGTGGCAGACGTGCATTTGATAGGAGCCGAGCCCAGATCATGATGCGCATGTAAAAACACAGCAAGGAGGAAGAGGAGGAGGCGTGGTCATGCAGCAAATGCGAATGTTGTGTATGCTTGATGCTGTTATATAGTTATTTTAAATAAATATATACGGCTACATTTGTGTCAAAGCGAAGGTTATGCTTTTGACCCCATTTTTAGTCAGGAACTGATATTTTCCTGAACCCTCCCCATGTTCTGCTGCTGAGTACTAAAGAATGGAACAAGGTAGAAACCAACTGTTTTTCTTGTTGTTGATGAAAGACGGGAGTCTAAGCTTTCTTTTGGTAGGTTCCGTGTTTATGTAGCCGTAGAAGTCCGTTTTCTGTGCGCCTTGAAAGGTCGGACAAAATCCTCGGGACTTTTGAAAAATGGCGGGGAGTGATTCTCAATTCCACCTTTCAATTTTCAATTATTGAACTTTACATAAATGGACATCCTAGCGTCCAGACTTTGTCCCCGCAACAAGGGCCACATTAGTAATATTGAAGTCTAAACAGAATGCCCGACCCAAACAAATCCCACAATCCTTTGCTTTTGGAGCAGTAAGCATGCACACTAACCATTTCATATTCCGCGGTTTATGTCTTTTTTTTAAGGTAATATTGGAGTTGTTACAGGTGCATGCCAGGGGACCGTCACTCGGGTTATCAAAAAACGCAGAATTGCTTGTAGCGCCCAGTTTGCCTACTGGCAAGTAGGCCAGCAACAAAGATTCTGCACTCTGTTTGATTTCTGGGCTCCGATTTCCGGTTTGTTGATATTGTCCAACTCTCGATGTCCGATACCGATATGTGGTTTCGTTTACACTTGAATTATAATGAGTGCTGTCGGCCAGGGGTGCCGTGTGAATGGGAAAATTCAGGACAATTCCCATGTCCTTTGACCGCCTGGGGACCCCGAAAAATCCTCCGGTTACTGGCTATGTGATATGAACAAAGGAACCGTAAAATCTTATGATCACTGCACGGTGTAACTTCCAGAGGATGCCACGATTATTTAAGGAGACCCTGGATGTGAGAGCACATTGGTGGAACTTCCAGGTACATGAAAAAGAACTCGGCGACTCGGCTGCTGAGAAAGGCTGCTCGTCTCGTCCGATGAATTAAATCCTTTTTTGGGCTATTAGCTTAGCCTTCTGACTGTCGCACATACACACGCGCATGTTAGCCACGTGGCTGCCGTGTGTTTTGTGGGAGGGGAAAGTGAGAAGAAGACGCTGGCAAACATATTAGTTAGGTCAAGATACGACACTGCATGAAAAAATGGCGCAATTGGGCTTTCGGGATTGGCCTTGAAGAGCATTTGCTGATCTCCTGAGTTTTCATGGAGGTTGGCCGATACCGATCCGTGACTGATCGACCCCTCGCTATATCGGTTTTCATTACAGGAAAAAAAAAACATTGGATCCACCATTGCTGTTGTAATGGCGTCCTGCTGACGTCTTGCCAAAAGATCATTTGATACCATTTCAGGCTGAAATATCTGGCAGATTACTTTCTCACTCCATGTGAGGCCTACTGACAGGTACCGTGGTGTGATTTATTTTTGTTTGTCACACTTAAACATTTCAGATCCTCAAACAAATGTAAATATTAGTCAGTGACAACGCAAATATGGATAACTAACCATAACTCGCAACGGGTCGCTTTTGACACGCTCACTCGTCTTTGCAGAATTGTTGCTATTCAGTCACACTGGAGGCTTTTCCAGCATAAAACGCCCGTCATGCATCTTGATAGATTTCAAGTAACGTACGTTGCGTGGAGAGCTTTATAGATGAGACCCCGGGCACGACAAAAAAGAGTCTCTGTGAGTACTTGATCACAGTGAAGGAAGAAACCCTCAGTGCGCTGATATCATGCCTTTTCCGGTGATCTCTGCTGCGTTATCAACCTTTTCATCGCAAGGTGGAAATAATTCAATTCATCATCATCACGACGGTGGGTTATTGCCGGAGTTTCCTTCTGGAAGAGAAACCAGCAGCCGTCGTGATTAATGGACCGCCCGGGCCTGATGTGAGTGTAGTTAATTACGAGCTCATTAAGGGGTAGTCCAAACTTTGCTTGCACTTTCCACACAACCTTCCAGTTCCCACTTAAACACATTCCTGTCGTGCAAGTGTGTGTAATATGAAATCAGCGGTAGTTCATGTTTAGTCTTGGGTGACAAAAGCGCTGTCTATACATCATTACCCCGGCGACACGGTGCGCTGCAACGGGTCATGGGTATGCTTCCTGCCCCCACATGGCAGCGTTTGCAAAGAGCTGCCACTTTCACTCGGACGTGTCTGCCGACGCGCATTTTCAGACCCGTGACTTTGGCTGCGTCTCAGAGGTGCATGACAAAGTAGCGTCAGTACACGACTCTGGGGGTGCACCGTTCAATTCCCGTCCGATATCGCAGCGATTGAATATTGTCCAATCTTCTTTTCCTTTCGGCTTATCCCTGCTTATCCCATAGGGGGTCATCGGGGTTGTTCTGTTGGATTCGCATGTTTTTATTCCTTCCTGACACAACCCTCCATATGAGGGACATGATACGTATACATATTTGGGCGTGACCGGGATAGACAGGATCAGGAACGAGCACATCAGAGGGACAGCACATGTTAGAGGTTTTGGAGATAAAGTCAGAGACTACAGATATCAATCCAACAAAACATGCCTACTCTTTTCACTCGTTTTGTACTTACACTTTGTCTTCTCGTGTCGGTACACAACTCAAGACAACACAGACGGTTTGGGCGGGAGGCAGGAAACCCAAGGAAACACTGCAGGAAAAGAGCAAAGTCTGCAAGGTCTAGAAAGCGTTCTGTTGGGGTTATGGGGTGTAGCTGCTCTATAGGAGATCAGAACTCAATACAAAGGCCCGAAAATGATTACAAACAGTAAGGCAGGGGGTGGCCAACCCGTTGAACTGGAGCTACTGGACGGTCTTTGGGACTTTGCCTCTCGATTGCGAGAACGTTAAAAAAAAATAGTACTACATGATTGCCCTTCTCTCCTGGAGACCCCCGAGCGAGCACCTCCGCCACGCCGCGCTCCCAGAACGCAACCGAGCCACCCTCCAGCCAGGAGCCCAATCCCCAAAACCCGAGCACACAACAGACGTTATTGCATCTTAATGTGGCTGAAAATGTACCTCACAATTAGGGAACAGATATAACTGCCTTGCTTCAATCCGCGTCCGTGTGTGTCTTTGTTTTCAGTCTTTGATACGTTTGAGCATCGCTAATTGCGTGCAGCATAAATGCCAGTGATAATGACTAATTACTCATATTAAGAGCACTTCATTGCAAACGGGCTGGCCGAGGTAGCAGAGGTCATTTTCAGTGTTTTATTTCAGCAGGGCCCATTCATTCACTCCTGCTTCCCCCCTAATATTTGTTTTACTGGGTTCAATTGATGAGTGGGTTTTTGGCAGAAGGTCAGGAATATTATGCACACGCACACACACAGCACACGCTAGATAGATCATGTCCTGAAAGCAAGACTCTTCAAATCCAGGATGGGTTGTATAGATAACAGGCGTCTACAGTGGAATCCCAGTCAAATGTCAAATTCCCATTTGAAATACTTCTGAAGTGATACAGCATCTCCCATGTCCTTTGTCTGTTTCTTGCTGCGGTTTTTTTTTTTGAACTAAGTGGGATGAATATTTTTATGTTTATGTGTTTTTACATGTTCAGCAAATGTTAACAATATTGCGATAATAACAATGTTCATCTTCAATTGTGTTGTTATGTGAAGTTTAATGTATTTTTGCCTAAATTAAGCATTTTCAGGCATTAAAATGGCTAAATAAACTAAAATACAAATGAAAGGCTTTCAGAAGACGCATTCAAAAATGTGACGCTATGTACAGTAGCTGTGGTTCCCAAAGTTTTTTTGCAGCGCCCCCTTTTGGAGATATAATTGTTTTCCAAAAAATATTGTAATAATGAGAAATTTTCATGATAGCTCTGCCTGTCATAACGCTGGGAACCCCTCTGGGGGCACGCCCCCCAGTTTGAAAACCACTGCAGGTGTCAATAAGGTGCGAGGCACACAAGCATCAGACTTAATTGACAGATCAAAAGGCTTTTATTGCAGGCACAATAATGATAATATAAATAATCAGCATACTAATAATCATAACAATACCACAGGCCGTATTCCTTTCCAAGCTAAAACTCAACTCTGAACCCCCGAAGTCATTTCCTGTCCTCAGGTCCAAATCAAACTTATCGCATACACCATCGTAATTCTTATTTATGACGTCTTATGTGTGTTATTTTCTCAAATTATATTTACTATATTGGGTAAAAGTGACTATGGGGGTGTTATTTCATGTCTAGTGGTCTCTAATAATGTTAAAATGCCTGAAATAGAGGAGCTTTTTGACCACCTTGGCACCCACGGCCGCAGAGAAAGGAGATCCACCATGGAGCTCCCGGGCACTGCTTTCTATTGGAAAACATGTTGGCGAGATAGAGGCCTTCAAAGTTTTCCTCCCACCGGTCCGAAACATCTCAAGTCAAGGTCAGTAGAACAACATCCCCACCATACACAATGTTGACAGTGTAATGCTTGCCCATCCTGGGATTGTGGTCCAGAAACTCTTTGAAACCGTCCAGAAGTCGTTCTTTATGGCTTTCCCAAACCTCTCCCACATCCAAGTTTTTGGCAACCACCAGAGCCTAAGACTGCTAGGCCTGACAATATAAGTCAAATGCCTCCAGAGTCCCATGGGCCAAAAAGGCTGGAGAAGACCCTCACCGCTGATCTCCACCAACGGGTGATGCCCACTCGGACTCTGTCCGCTGCCTTTCCTCGAACATGGTTGAAGCTCTTCCGGAAGTTGAATTTGAAACTCCTTAGGACGGGGGACTCCGACAGACATTCCCAGGAGACAATATGCTGGGAATATGCTCACGATATGTTTGAGCCTGCCAGGTCTAAACTCCAAAACGCTGTCCAAAGCATTTTGCCGCAGGTCCGACGACATGACCACAAAGTCAATCATCGGACTGCGGCCCAGAACGGCTCGATGATTAAGGGTGCGGACAGGTCTGTAGGAGTTGAAAATCAATATTTATCTAATTACATGACAAAACTATTACCGCTTGAATGAAATACATGCACTCACCAGAGTTGTGAATTTATTTTCCTCAGTCGGCCGTTTTAGGTGTCACTTGCAGCAGCTTGTTGAGCAGCTTTGCTGTGATCAACCAATCAGAGGACGAAACGAGGCGGATGTCACTGCGGGCCGGCTAGCTGGCCCTGAGAGGCAAATCCGAAGTCCGCCCCATCGCAAATAGTATGTATGAGACGTTGGCCGGCAGTCCCAGTTCTGAAGGCCCTGTGCAGATTACTTTGACAAGGCAAACAGTAGAAGCTGAAGTCGGATTGGAAAAACATGTAAATGTGCGCACTAGATGGAGATAATAGACCGTTGTGAATACATGGATATTGTTTCATGCAACAAATACTAGCTTTCCTTCTGGTATTTGTTGGGCCCTGACTGTACAGCGCTGATATGGTGCAAATGATGCTGCAAAAAATAGAAATTATTATGGATACGCCTATTTTTTCAAGTGGAAACGGCCCCCGGTTTAAAGCGGTTAAGTAAATAAACAACGGCCTCTGCTCTGTTAAGTATGGAGACACTTGAACGTGTTTACATGTCACAGATGCTTTTCCAGGAAGACAACACCGTGAGAGCCCGATGGATTTGAACAGCGTGTGCAACATATATAAATAAGTTCAATTTTAGCTTGTTGGGGATGCCATCTAGTATCAGACAACGGATGGAGGAATATACACGGGAGCTTACCCACGGAGGAGATAGCCTTTTTCCCATTTTTTGCTGGTGTTAGGACTAACAAACTCATTCAGACAGATAGCGACAGCATTGCTTTCCAAACAGTGAACCACTAAAGTAAACCCCGTGACAGCGCAATAAGTAGAAAGTAATATTTATACCATTAAAAAAAGGCGAAAGTGGATAAGGATGTTTTGTAGCTTTCCAAAGATGACTTTGGCACTATCTTTCTGTACTGTCAGGAAGTGAGCGGATAGATAGCGCGAGGAAATACAGACAGAAATTAGCAATTGAAAAAAAAACATAAGATTTGGGGAGCACAGACCCTTGCAAGTCTATTTAAAGCAACAGAATCTCTTCCTCGTGCGCAGCTTCCCTCTGCCTCTGCTATGTCAACATGGAGGTGCTACAGAAAGATGTACAAGAAAAGGAATGGTCACCGTTTGCTGGGCATCCAAAGTGTAATGGCCCGAGCCTACATTTTCAACTTTTCAGACTTGTGTGGGTGTATAAATATCGCATTCCTGTTATGTGCGATTTTTACAAGTGGCATATCATGAGGTTAGGCTTTTTTGAAATTATCCCCGCTTGAGTAACTTCCCTCTTCTCCCAGAAGCGATGTACTTTGTGACAACTCAAGTTACAGCAACACAAATAACTTTGGTCTTGTTGAGAGAGACATCTGCCAGGACCCTTTTCTTTGCCCATTTCTGCTCAATATTTGTCCCAGCATCGAGTTCCATGCAAAACTGCCACCAACATTACAGACGCGTAGTGACCAGTGTAGAAAACAACATATCAAAATTCAGATTTTCCCGCTCTGAAAAAAAAATTGTCGCAAGGAGGAGAAGCTGAAACGATCAAATACTTTGCCTTTTTGACCTGAAAATGTTTCCAGAGCTGAAGGTAGCAGAGATGTTCTCTTCGGGTGTGACCAGGATGGACAGGATCAGGAATGAGCAGATCAGAGGGATAGCACATGTTAGAGGTTTTGGAGATAAAGTCAGAGAGGCCGGATTGAGATGGTTTGGAGGTGTCCAGAGGAGAGATAGTGAATATATTGGTAGAAGGATGCTGAGTCTGGAGGGACCAGGCAGGAGGCCTAGAGGAAGACCAAAGAGGAGGTTTATGGATGTAGTGAAAGAGGACATGAAGGTAGTTGGCGGGAGAGAAGAGGATACAGAAGACAGGGTTAGATGGAGGCAATTGATTCGCTGTGGCGACCCCTGAAGGGATAAGCCCAAAGGAGAAGAAGAAGGTGTGCGTGGATTTTAAATGTATTTTCTCCCTCTATGGTTGTATTTCTCTTTGTCTTACTGAAAAAAATGTTGTGCATTTTTGGGGAGCGCCCTGTCAACGTCCACACTGGCTATTAGCATGTACTGTTTCCCTTTTCCACTCTTCCCAGTTGATGTTATATTTGATTTGTTCCAGCTCAGCTGATCAGATCACTTGAATTTGTTTCCACCGTTATTGTTTTCATTTGCTCCCGTGCCTTTGCGCTACGTACCGATTCGTTTGCGGTTACCATGCGGCGCCAGACACCGTGTTTGTAATTATTCTTCCAGCAACGGCCCTTGGAATAAACAACGTCACACGCTGATTTATCACCGTAACGTTTTGTGCTTTGTAAAGATGCTTTTGGCTTCCTTCTCCGTCTGTGGATAGCAATTCTCTTCGTTTGCGCGTCGCACAGCAGGGAGGTGGAAATGACTTTCACACCCAAAACCCAAAGGTTGGGAAAAGTTAAAGTTTGCACAGAGTTCTTTCTTTTTTTTTTACAATGTTCATTTCACTCAAGACTCCTCGGAAGGAACACCTTTCCAATAAACATTTGTCTTGAAGTGACACGGCATAGAAGGAAAATAATGTTATTCTGTCGATGGAAAAGTAGCGGCCGCTAAACAGACAGGAACGAGCACTACGTCAAAGTCGGCACAGAACAAAGTAAGTCATGTTTTGTCTACATATTGCTTTCTAAACACTATTCCACCATAGCGACAAGGCTGCAAAGCGTTATAAATGTTATATAAACATCTTTTGGCAGCTACATGTTGATGATGGAAGGTGGGGCCTACTACCGCAGCAACTGCAAAATATGAAATTAATTCACGCTCGTTAGGAAGCCGATTTAAAACAACAATTCTGTTTAGGAGGTGACCGAGCTTCATCTCCATATCTAGTCTAAGTCCATCTTCTGCAAGTTCTCTTTTTCATCCCCAAATGTTCCTTTCCTCTTTTCTCCTCAAAAAGTATTGACACATTGCTCAAACTTGTGTTATAAAGATGTGGTCGGCGACAAGAAAAATGGAAGAGACGACACACCGACGATGAAATGTTGCAGCCTGATGGGATAAAGTCAGCAGTGACTTTAAATCTGACAATAAATGATACAGCTTTTTGACTGGCTGGCGACCAGTCCAGGGTGTACCCAAGGTCAGCTGGGATAGACCCCAGCGTACTCCCGTGACCCTCGTGAGGATAGGCGGCATAGAGAATGGATGATGGATATTACATTTATCCACTATCCATGATTAGCAGAGCACACACATGTATGGCGATTTAAAAAGCAAGCAATTTCCATCCATCCATTTTCTATGCCGCTTATCCTCATTAGGGTCGCGGGTATGCTGGAGCCTATCCCAGCTGACTTTGGGCGGGAGGCAGGGTACACCCCGAACTGGTCGCCAGTCATTTGCAGGGCGAACATGCAAAGTCCACACATAGATGCCCGACGGAGTTTCGAACCCTGAACCTCCAGACCGTAAGGCCAACATGCTACCCATTCATCCACCGTGCGGCCCAGCAAGCAATATATTTATTTATTTATCATCATTAATAAGCTATCGCTCAATATATGGCTGGCAATTACCTATGGACTACACAATGTTTCTGTCTGTTTGACATGAAGTTGTTTGACATCCCCATCAGCAGTTGAGTGCATCAATACTGTAGTGACTTACCACCCACAACTACAGCCAAGATGCAGCTCAAAGTGACACGACGGGGAAAAAAGTAACGGTGAGCAATTGTGTGGTCCGCCCAGAACTCTGAAAGTCACCGATGATACATTACGCTGCTGATGGGGATGTCATTCAACTTCACGTCAAAAAAAATCGGAACTACGCCTATAACTCATTTGCATTTGTTATGAATGTTCTTTTTTCATATATTATTCTTTCTTTCATTGCTGCATAAACCGTCTATTGCTACCCATTGAAAAACACATAGAAACAGGGAAATTCAATGTTCAGCACTACAGGCTATCTAGCGTTGCAAAATAAGCCCTCAATTGTCTTTTGAAATGAAATTCCTCTTTGTCACTAAACCATACTTGTTATTAAACCATCTTTATGTCCCGGACAAAACCGCGGACAGTCTGTCTCCCTTCCTTGGTGGCCCCCATCACCGAGGCATGTTTCATTTTTGAGCACAATCAACTATCCGATTGTGTTGTGCTGTATAGGCGACTGTATTCAGCTGTGTGTGTGTTCTACCGTCTCATCTTAAGGCCAATACAATTACCAGTCTGACCTCGTGGCATCGGGCGGCGACTTTGCTCCTGATGATCCCTAATGACCGCGTAGTCATGCATATGTGTGTGTGTGTGTGTGTGTGTGTGTGTGTGTGTCGGACAAGGGAGGCCTTCACGTCTACAGTGGTTTAAGCTTTTTGGCCAATTTTGACAAAGAACTGGAGAAGACAATATGAGAACGGAGAATGTCGTGTGGTCACATGAGACCAAAATATATGAAATATATGAAATATGCATCCCTAGGGAGTAACGGGACATGTCTTTTATGGGCATGGGTTTGAAACCCGGGTAGGAATGTGTCAGAAGCTACGTTCATGTAGGGGTGTAGGTATTTATTACTGAGATAGTCCGTCATAAAGGGAAAATTGTTTTATTGATTATACATTTTTTCTAAACGGAAATGAAATCATTGTTGGATCGCGTAGAAATGGCAACCTCAAATAGAAAAGGGGCCTTTCCTCACACCACTTCCTCTAATTCAGGGGTTCCCACACTTTTTGTAGTGGTGCATACCATCCGACGTTTGACATCTTTTTATCTTAATATTGCGCATAATTAACTGATTATGCCTTTTATTGTAAAGTGTAATTTGCATGGTCACATTTGGACAAAGAATAGATATCTTTTATTCCAGCCAGATGTTTGCATGCTTCCGTTTTAGTGGCTTAAGTTTATTTATCACTGTTTTTGTCCACTCACGATGGCTGTGGTTCAAGTCTGCGTTTTAATGTAATACCAAATTGAAGTGGAATGTTTAACAAAAAAACAACTACAAAAAAACATACAATCAACCATAACGCCTCAATTTTGGGGGAATGCCCACTCCCCGTTTTACCACGGTGCCGTGCGGGGATTGGAACCCCAAAATATATGAAAACTTCAAGAAGAAACACTCTTAATGCAGAAAATAATAAATAATTCAACTTACTTATTTGTTTATATGATGCACACAGAGCAAAAAAACAACAACGTCTCCTTTCTGCTACATTGTACTCGTGCAGTGAGGCGTTCAGGCGCACTCGTAATTGTGATTGTTTTTCCTTTTTTTATTCACGCACCCCCATTGCAATTGCTGTACCCGTGGGGGTACATAATACCCCGCATTGGGAAGGTAGGCCCCAATTGCTAACTAAACACCGAAAATATTACGTAAAAATGACAAAACCTACGGCACAAAAATAACATGTTCTTGTCCACGAGGAGACGTTTCAGGTCAAAAGGGCAAAGTGTTTTTTCAGTCGGACACGCTGTTCCGAGTGCCCTGATTTTTTTCAAAATGGTGGAAATAGTGTTGCGATGTTCACGGACGAAGCGGTTCTTTTGAACGGCCCGTTAAAATGAACAACAGGAGCCGTGCAGCAGCTGGGAACGGTTCTTTTTTGTCCCAGTTACTTGGGAGAAGCGCAGCCCAGCGTGCTGCTTCTAAGCTACGCAATTAGTTAACCCAAAGACAACTTTTCACAGAGCAACAAAATGCACCTCAGGACCGTCCGCCAGTCCACCCAACAGTTTGTTTGTGTGTTTTGTTGCATTAACCATGTCCTCGTGTGGAAATCGTTGCTCTAAAAGCTGTTTTGCACAGAAATTCTTTGCAGCCCGCTCTGTTTTTTAAGGTTTATACGTGTTCAAGTCGTGGTTTACACACATGCACGGAAATTGTACCAAGGGTTGTCTTATGGTGCCACCCTGTAGAATATTTACAATGGATCTAGACCAGCTTTTAAAATGTAACCCAAACATGTCAAATGAAGTTATAATCAATATTTCATAATAATTCCAACTCATATTGGTGGATTATCTAAGGGCCTTAGCTCCCAGTGATTATTTCCCAGACAAAACGAGTTAAGGCCAGGCCTGCTTCTAAAAACCGAATGTAAATATGAACCAAATGAGGCAGTTTTTGAACGGCTCTTGAAATGAAAAGAACGGCTCGCCGAGATCCTCAGAGCTCCAAAATGGCCAACACTAGACTCCGAGAACACCCTTGTTGGAAACAAATCTTTCAGGAAATAACCCGGTGTACAACGTAGCACCAAATATGGGCCGCTCATGTCATCTGTAGGCCATAACGCATTGATAACGTTAAATTGATTTTCATACGCAACACCCCGACGGAGAGCAGCGCAGCAAATGGGACGGACATTAGACACACAGTACATTAGCAGCACCATCTGCTTCCTCCGTCATGTCTTACGCCCAAGACGAGCTGTCGCTGCTTGTCTTCAACTGTTTCGTGCCTTTATGCAACACACCATGCATCCTTTTAACCACCTGCATCTTGAATCGCATGAATCCGCCAGATATTGTGCGCGCGGCCGTGTTCAATGTTTCGATCGATAAAATAAAGCCGATGGATGTTTAGCAAGGCATCTCCCACAAGTCCTTAATGGCGAGAGGAGCGTTACCAGATGAACAGAGACGTGGAGTAAGGAAGTATCACTTCTGAACATTCGTTCATCCGTCTGAGTCGAAGAGGTTAACTCCCTCTGACCTTATTCTTCACTGGGCTGAAGTCTGACAACTCAAGCAGGGACTATCTTTAGACTTGCCTCCTGTCTCCAGCATGGCCTCAGGCGTGTTGTTGCTTACCTCATTAGGGGCATGAAAGAACGGCCAGACCACCATCACACGCACACACTGCAGACTATTGTGCGCGACATCGGCGATTAGCGTCCCGCTCTCTCATGTCCCTGACCGGGGAAAGACTGAAAATGTCACTGGGAAGCCATTCACACACCGACAGGCAGCATGTCAAGAGTGCCCGTCTTTGTCCTGCTCTCGCGGGCGCTTCAGGCTAAAGGGATCATTATTCTTCGTTAGTGTTGGTCATTACCATGCAGGCGGCAGACACAAGGAGACACTCAAGTACTTGCTGTACAGAGCTAAGCCTTGTGGGAGGAGTCAGGAAGACTCCCAGAAACTCTCGGCTTCAGTTATAAAGGTTGGCTGTACCAAATGTTCGAGCAACTACATTATTCTCTTCCTGCACTGATCGTTTAGTTCTGTGACTCACAACGTAGGCCTTTTGGTACAAAGTCTGATTTGGCTGTGATTTGGTGTCTCGGCTCGCGTGGGCACAAATGCGGCAGAAATATTTTTTCAAATGTTTTCTTGCCCATCTGGGCGGTGTCTCCTCTACCAGATGCCGGGAAGCTCGCGAGTTCTGCGCAGTTGCTCCCGGTAAAGTGCTCCTCAGGAGAGAGATGATAGAGGTTGTTCCCGGTATCCCCTGGACCAGCGGCGGCTACCGATCATTCGAGGAAGGGAAGCTTCCGGCCGACATCATAAATGTGTTTATTTATTTATATGGAAAGTCTCCCCTCCGTTCCTTTTCAATGATTGTTGACGCTGCCATACTAGGCGTCTGAAGAAACCGCAGTGGCAGAAGAGAGTCGCCAAACACAACGCTAGTCGTTTTTAACAAAGACAAAGTCGCCGGGGATCGGTAGCGCCTCCGGATCAGCTCAGAACAACGAAATGAAAAGCTGCGGTGGAGGTTTATACTTCAAGGTTGCTAATTCGCTCATTTCACTATCGGTCGAAACGTCATACAGATCCTCCAATCATCACGCGGAAGTTGAGTGTTGAGTGTCCGGATCAGACAACTGTCCCATCGAACCCCAGAGACGTCGAATGTCCGGTGGGAGGGACAAAGCTCAGCATATCCAATGAGCGTTCAGTTTTGTGCAGTGGAACAACCCAGTCTGCGCTTCCCCATCAAAGTCAGTAGACACTCAGCGTCCGACTGGGGCACTGCCCTACATGAATGGTGGACGTGGTGTCAGTTACCTGTGATGAGTAGCTGATTCTGAACAAAAGATGAAGGTATTCTAGTGCATATTTAGTCAATGAAATGTACACACAGCACTGCATGTTCACCACATTTCTGGGGAAGCTGAGCTGAACTGCCACTGCCCTGGACCCATCCATATAGCTTGGGGGTTGCTGCCACCAGTCCCCCAATCCCTACCGGCACCCCTGTTGTCTTCACGCCCCACGTTTCCCTAGCATTTCCTTCAGTCCTTGGTTTTTGTCCAGTTTGTTGCTTTGTGGACAGCCTCAGGATGCTGAACTTGGGGTGGAACCCTCCATGCATTGTAAGGAGCTTTTTCTTGCCTTGCTATCAGTGTCTTCAATCTTTCTAATTACTGGTAGGGCATGGTTGTTGATGGCCTGGATCTTATTCTTGATGTTCAGCTGACCTTTCAGGATCTGCCTCACCCTCTGTAGGTATTTGGTTGTGGCTGACCTCTGAGCTGCCTCCTCAGGGTTGCCTTTTGCCAGTGGAATCCTCAGGTATTTGTAGCCGTCCTGCACATGTTGCCTTCAGGGAGTTCATCCCCTTCAGTTGTGATCATCATGCCTCGTCTGGATCCGAATGACATTCAATAAATGAAATGATCACGGGTCATAACAATAATGTTGGTGTCAGGTGTTGGGGAACCAGAACAGTGGATGAGAAATGGGCAACTGGAAGATGGCATGTCAGACTAGGATTGGGTATCTTTACATATTGTCCAATACTGGAAATAGAGTCGTGACTAAAAGGACAAGATTGCCGAAATGAAAGGTCTCGCGCTTGGGGGTTCAATATCAACTTCGACATGACCACAAGAGCATGGAGGCCCGAACCAGCAACATTTAGGTTGGGAGACAACTAGGCTTACCACCTGAGCCATGCCACCCCTGTTTTTTTTGTAGGGTGGCTGGGCTCTCTCTTAGACATAGGGTGAGAAGTTCTGTCAGGAGCAGGAGGACGGGAGGGGCTCGGAGTAGAGCCGCTGCTCCTCCGCAGAGAGGATCCAGATGAGGTGGCTCTGGCATCTGGTCAGGATGCCTCCTGACGCATCCCCTGGTGTGGTGTTCAGGGCACATCTAACCGGCAGGAGGCCTCGAGGCAGATCCAGGACGCGTTGGAAAGACTACGTCTCTCTACTTGCCTGGGAACGCCTCGGGATCCTGTGGGGACTGAGAGAGGTCTGGGCTTCTCTGCTTAGGCTGTTGTCCTGGCGACCCGCTCCTTAGATACGCATAAGAAGATAGATTGATGGATGGGTGGTGCCAAAGACGTGTGCATCAGTTGTGCAAAATGAAGTTACGTAGGGCGGTTAGCGTGTTGGCCGCACAGTCAGGGGGGTGAGAAGTTTCTAGGTTCCAATCTCATTTTGGCATCTCTGTGTGCGTGGGTTTTTCTCGGGGTACTCCGAGGTTTTTCCACGTTCCAAAGATCTGCATGTCAGGTTAGGTCAGTGCTTCTCAACACGGACTTAAGTCAGTGCCAACATGTACAAATATATTGTAGTCAACATGCAATTTGACTCTAAGCTTGCATGTTTCACAGCTTTCTTGCATTTTCCTGGTTTTGAGTTCAGTCTGCGACTCTAAATCATCCAGGTATGAACGTGAGTGTGAATGGTTGGTTGCTGGCGACCAGTCCTGGGTGTACCCCGCTTCTCAACCAAAGTCAGCTGGGATGGGCTCCCGCATACCCCCCGACCCTGGTGAGGACAAGAGGCATTACGAATCCCGACATGTCTCTGAAATATCACAATCGCGTTTGATGTGGTTTACGACATTTTTTAACCCGACATTTCTTATAACCTGCTTTAGAAACTCTGCGGAAAATTATGGTTAAAGCACATCATAAAGACAGCATATAAAAGACCTTGTAAGACATCACTAACCTCCCAGCAGGCACGCGGCGTTGTTTACGTTAAAGTTGTGTTTGTGTTGCTCAGTATCACAACCTAATTCAGCATTTCCGTGTGCCTGCTGGTGGGACACAAAGAAACTGGCGGGCGCTGTGATCCGAGAGCACTCTGACTGCACTGAACCAAGAAGAGATGCTCGCAGCAGCCTCATAGGGCTAGGGGCCTGCCCGATGTCTGATTTGTTAAAATGCGCAAATCCAGAAATGTTTCCATTTTCAGTGCTAAAAACAAAATGAATCATGCAGAAAATGCACAGTTTTATGGCCAAATAATATTTATTTATTGCTATTGGTGTTGCCAATCTGACATATTTTCTCAAAAGCGACTAGTGACAAATCTAGCGATTTTTTCTGGCATCTGAAGGTCAAATCACGTATTGTTGTGCAGTTTGTGTTCTCACTGAGCAGCACAAGTCCGCCCCTCACAAGCCGTCAGTTGCCCTTTATGAGTATCGTGGAGATCCACGCGTCCATGAAACACACACACTTCAGACAGGAAGCTACCGGGCTGGATCTCGCCCTGTTTTACAGAGCGGGAGGTTGATGCTGGAGGTGAGTCCGGATATAATTATGCCGCTGTCTAGACTTTGAGAGGCGCTGGCCGAGATGAAATATTAAAATGATTTCATTTTGATGGCCAATTCAAAATGAGTACGCTAAGAATCTAGTTTATTTGCAGTTCTAAATTTAATTCAGGTGTTTTACTCACTTTTCTGATTTTTTTCCTATAGTATATGTCACTGCATCATACGCAGATAATATGCAAATTAGCCAATTATGTCATGTAGCGGCATGCAGCTGAGTTTTCAAGGACCACAAAAACGACTAGAAAATGTTATCCCTATTCAAAGAAAAACAAGTGCAGATATGTCCATAGCCTTGCTGACTGGTAACAATAAAAACATAATGAAATCATACGTAAAAGTATGCAAGGGATGATGAAAGAATATGGTAATTAAAGCCAGGAAGTTACTTTTGAAAGTCATTGCCAATGGATGGACTGTTCTCGCTTTGCAGGAACACGAAACACAGGATGTGTGTGTCGGTGTGTGTGGCGGCACCGCTCAGGTCAGGGTCCCAAGGACAAAAACCCTGTGTAATAGTTTAAAGCTGCACACACACACACACACACACACACACGCATACACAAGCATAAAAGAGCGGTAGTAGATCTTGTGTTATTATTGTAATTGTGCTGCCAGTTTGTCTGTGTGTCACCTTTATCCAGCCCCAAAATCTGACTGGACAACAAAGTGTTTGAAAAGCCAATTAAAGCAGCCAAATAGTCTCTTCTAATGTCAGCTGGTATTAGCAGGAAGGTTAGATGGGGGTCACTTTGGGAGTTGTGTAACCCGAACCACCCATCATTGTCTAGTTAAATATGATCTCGAAAGGACATGTCTAATTTGAAAAAACACTTGGTGGACCGGGATGGAATTCCATGGAATTTCCATGTGTTTTTCCATATTATGACATTATTTTGCCAATTTTGGGGGGAAGAAAACAGATTTTTTTTTAATTACTCCATACACTTGAACAATAATAGAGACACATCATGTCCAGTAGCAAGGCATTTTTTGTTGCATGCTTTGAATGAGGACAAAGTAGCACCATACGGTGGACAAATATAAAAATTAAAAAATGAGGGCCAGGAGTCCAAATTAATCTAGACATAAATTATTATGTTAAAATAAATGTTGGCTCCAAAATGTCAAGGCTATTTAATGGGACATTTTTGGGCAGGTTTTCTATTTAAGGCAAATTTAAGGAACACAGAGGACAATTGTCCTAACCCTTAATGCAAAATGAATATTATTGAATCACCTGTAGGTATTCAACACAGGCAGAACTGCTTGGAAACGGACTGTCTCAAAATGTCCCAATAGGATCTCTAATCTCAAAGACTTGTCGAAGTTACATACTGACCCCCGGTTGTTCCTTGAGCTCTGTGATCAGTGGGAATGACTACAAGTAGGGATGTCCCGATCCGATCTTCAGCATCGGTAGCGGCTGCCGACCGGCTGTATTTTGTAGATCGGAAAAGATCGGCTTCCGCCACAAGAGTGGGTCACTGCGATTGCTGTGATTCTGGGCCGCACTCCCCCACGGTAGGCGCGGTAAATACAACACGGAAACCTGCCACATGCAGAAGTACCGGGTCTATAGAGGCCTTGCAAGCGTCTTTTGTGACCGGAGTGAGATGACTGGCCTACTCCTAAACATCGCAAGACCAAGGCGATGGTCATTGACTTTCGAACGGAACAAGCCCCCTCCATAGCCTGCCCATATAAAAGGTGATACAGTTGAAGCAGGCCAGGTTTACAGATTTTTGGGTGGGTACCTAGACTGCACCTTGGAGTGGTCCATACCCACAGAGGCGCCCTAGAAGAAGGGCGAGAGCAGGCTTTTCTTCTTGGGAAGCCTGGGATCTTTTAACGAGTGCACAGAGATGCTGCTCGTGTCCTACCAGTCTGTAGGTCCTTGACCTTGGCAGCTGTCTCCTGGGGCGGGAGTATTACGGCAAGGGACACCAGACAGCCGAACAGGCTGATGAAGAGTGCGGCTTCGGGATAGAACTTGGAGCACACGGTGGTGAAAGGAAGAACGAAAAACAAGCTGCAGTCTATACGAGACATCAATCGTGCCCAAGTGATCCTTCCGTCCGGTAGCCATTAGCTTGTTTAGCAGAACTGTCCAACACTGCAACACTGTTTTTATGCAACGTCATATGTCCCACTGCAGTTTTTGTGTCTTGTCTTATTGTCCGTTCCGTCCATCCATCAACCTGCCTGCACAATGAACAACCGTTCCCTCTTGTCTTATTTTGCTCTGCAGAGGAACACAAACAGGCACAGCCAATGTCCAAGCTACTGAAAAGCCTTACAGATGAAGCCGATGCTGCCCCCAAATTAGTTTTATGTTTTCCAGCTGTGAGTGGTTACTGACTTCTGGGTCCTGCCATTGCATTCTTCCATAGCAGTGCATTGACGGAGAACGCCCTTCTATATTTATGTAAAGGCGTCATCGTTACCACCGTACCCTTGCGTAGGTGCTGTCTGAATTTGGACTCAAAATCCCATATTAATTATCAATTCAAATGTACTTAGTAATCATTTCAGCAGCCAAACACATAGTTATTGCAACATATTACTAGCGGTCACTAGTAAGACTACCGCCTTACAAAGATATGAGCAATCCATCATTTTCATGAAAGACAGAAAGCAAAATAACAATAATAAAAAACATTCAAAAGTTGATCATTTCATTAGTATTTGATTGAGTGAAATACATATTTCATCCCCAACCAGTAGTCATTTTTTGTTTTTATTTGTATTTGCTTGTAAATGTATTTAGTTAACAAAAAAGAAACAAAAACCCCGTCTCCGCCCCAGTCCAACTCCGCAGTCAAGTTTTTCTTTCCGTTGGTTTAAACTGATCCGGAGACTTTTTCGATCCCCAGCGACTTTGTCTTTGTTTAAAACGACTATAAACGGTAAAATTGCCATAAAACTAAATAAATAATAACCAGCAGCCGCCACTGGTGGGTGGGTTGTAGCATTCAGACCCTAACTATGAGTCTATGAAACCCACAAATCAGTCCTGTCCCTTTAAGAAAATACTAATCTCAACTCGTTATGTGGATAAAAGACACCCATCACAGTCTATTGTCTTCTATTCAAACCTCTCTACCACTATGGGAAAGACCAAAGAGCTGCCAAAGGACCTCAGGGACCTGTACAATATTGGAATGAAATGAGGCAGACAGGAATGGGGGGGAAAAAGTGTCAGGTGTGATAGAAGTGTTTCAGCTGTGGTAAAAAAAACAGGATGCAGAGCTGGAGGTAGCAGAGATGAAGATGCTGAGGTTCTCTTTGGGTGTGAGCAGGATGGACAGGATCAGGAATGAGTAGATCAGAGGGACAGCACATGTTAAAGGTTTTGGAGATAAAGTCAGAAAGGCCAGACTGAGATGGTTCGGGGGTGAGATAGTGAATATGTTGGTAGAAGGATGCTGAGCTTTAAACTGCCAGGCAGGAGACCAAAAAGGAGGTTTATGGATGTAGTGAAAGAGGACATCAAGGTAGCTGGTATGAGAGAAGCGGATGCAGAAGACAGGGTTAGATGGAGGCAATTGATTCGCTGTGGTGACCCCTGAAGGGATAAGCCCAAAGAAAAGGCAGTCAGTACTGGAATGAACTACAAGACCACCAACAAGAGGCTTGGTGAGAAGGAGACCACTTTTGGAGCAACCATTCAGAAATGGATAAAATAATCGACAACAATCAATCATCCTGTGTAAGATTTCACCCGGTGCGGTAAGAATGATTAGGACCTGATGATCAGTTCTGGGTGTACCCTGCCTGGTGCCCGGTGGCATCTTTCCTAAAGGAACACCAGCATGGGTAAATATGCATATTAATGTGTAATTTCAGTTACACTTACACAACATCAATAGACATTTGCGGGAATGCCACCGTGCATGGCACAGAGGCTGTCACTTGATCTGCTCTTTTATTTTTTACTGTCTTGTCATTTGGAAACTCTCTTTGCTTATCTCGGTCTTTTTTTAATTTCTGTAGAATTTTTCATGTTTTTTTTTTCAGCTTTCGGCCTCTTTTTCTATGTGAGGGAGGACGTCTTTTATATGACGGATGCAACATTCCTCTCCGACTTTTATCATCCACTCCCCAGATGTCTGTCCAAGAGAGCATGAGAAACAAAGATGATGATATCCAAGAATCCCTGCAGTCTGTTTTTATGTTCACGAAGGTTCATGGCTGGTTGGTTCGGCCCTTTGGAGATTTTTATTTCATGTTAATACAAGTCGCTCATTCGGAGTATAACACTTTCACTTTTCAAATGCTCCTTAGTGCCGTTTATTTTCTGCTTAACTGAAAAACATTTACCTTTTGTACATCAAGTACACGCACCTTGTCATGCTCCAGAAATAAAGTTCTGATACTTTGTTGTAAAAATCGGACCACCTTCCGGTGAGCTTGGGTTAATAATCATGCGCCTTGACAGTCAAATTCACTCATTCATTTGGCAGAGAATATTAAAAATAGCTTACATTTGTTTGACCTCCAGCTGGAGATCCGCTGGAACAAAATAAAAACCTGTCTTTTCCTCTCTATGGAAGGACGGCAGCGACAAGGACCTTCCAGGAGAGTGAAAGATGAGGAGAGTACTGCAAGTGCCTCCCCTGTGACACTTCTCTCTTGCATTAAAGACATTACACAGGCTGTTTAAAGTATAATAAGTGTTTCTGCAAATAGAACACACATTTATTAAATACAATGATACGACAATAGTTGTTAATCAGGGCTCAAAATGTTGTCAACAATATTGTTTATATAATATTTGGGGGTCAGCAAACATTTGAAAACCCACATGCATTGTTTTAAAAACCATACCGTTAAAAAGACATCATTATCATCACGTTTAGATTTGGTTGATTCCCTAAAGACGTCCCATTCCTGTCTAATTTTGGTTGAAGAGCATGTCTTTTTGGGCTATATTTGGACCTAATCTGTTGGACTAAACCTAGCCCATTTTTCAACATCTATTTCTGGGCTAAAACCAAGGCAACAACGGACCGACCGGATTTAGCCCAAAAAACGATGTCCAAATGACATCTAGTGTTGGGTGGGTGCCCTGGGGTAGTCACGTGACTATCACATGACCAAACACTACAAAACGTTCACCGTCACTTAAAGACTTCATGAGTACAGGACTCTTATGTGTTAAAATAAGAAACGCACTTCGTTGACAAACATATAATACACTGACAATGAATACGCGTATTTGACACAAAAAGTAGCATCCAGGAGAGTCCAATGTCATAATAACGCTGAAATAATTACAAAGACAACTTTTTAGCAGAGCTGTACAACATGCACACACACACACATGCACACCCAGCTCTTCAGAGTGGCTAATAAAGCCCTTTTTACGAGGCTCAGGTGAGTGAGGCCCATGATCCTGAGTAGAGGAGACAGCGGGCCAATAGAAGGCCACCCAGCTTTTATATCCTGTCTGGATAATCAACCCAGCAGCTTGAGACACACACATACACACACACGGACGCACATAAAAACATCGTGACCTGTGGACGCTTTGCCCGAGTCGGTTCTGAGATGACAGAGGGAACAAATCTTATCAACAGGCAATATCGGCCAACAAATTGCTTCCTTTGGACAAGTCGGTGTGGCCCACAGATGGCATACCTCTGTGTATTCTTAAAAACGATTCACTCCGCTAAATGAGGAATTAGCAGCAAGAAAAATCCGTTGGCTTCGTTCCATCTGCAGGTCATTGTTCAGTGTCACGGTCTGACTCACGGTGTCATCTGAGAAGCAGCGCTAAAATCATCACACAGCAACTTAACATGCAAGAGGTAGGTAATAAATATACCAGACAAGTACCAAATATGAGTGTGGAGTAGTGAACAACAATCTTCACCGCTTCCCATCATGCACTGCTTCTCATCAAGCTAAACCAAAGCTGCTTGTAGTTCATTCGACTGCAATGACAACCAAGAATCCATGGGTGGACGCTGGCCGTCATTGCCGTTAACAGAGAAGCAATGCATGATGGGAAGCAAGATAGGTAAGATAGTTGTGTTTAATTCTACACTTGTACTGGTACTTATCTTGTATATTTCTCACCTGCATTTTGCATGCTCAGCTGATGAGCGAGGATTTTAGCGTTCTTTCTGGGATGACACCGCGAGTCAGTAATGAGTTCCTACAATTTCCGATGCATTGATGCAAGCTAGTTGTGAGTCTTCTTATAGCTCATGATACAACTTAAAGTCTGGTGCGGCGTATATATGTACAAATCTGTTTTTCTCTCTAAATTTAGTGTGTGCGGCTTAAACACCGGCGTGCCTTAAATAACGGTACTTTTCGGACTTATTTTGTAGCTCTGATCAAGTGATTTTACTTAGACAATAAAACCATAGTTACCAATAGCAGGTATAAGAAAACGAACCCGCTCACTTTTTTATGCACCCGGGGTAATTTTATTGCCAGTTTAGTGGAGGGATATGGCTCGACAATCTCATGCAGTTTTTTGTGATGCTGCTCTAAATGTGTCATGCGGTTGGTCGTATTCAACTTTCCGGGCCACCACGGGAAACTTGTGCATGACAAGTTTTGTACTGCAGACTCCTCACTATTGTTAGCACATGTTGTGATTGGGTGGGCAATGCATGGGGGATAAATTGGATATATTGGAAATTTTACATAAATGCCAAAATAATCTGATTATACAATCTGCTTTTTTACTGATATCGGATCTCGATTGGGACACTAATAGTTTAATGTTTGTGAAAATTATTGTCATCATGTTTATTAAATGTGATGACAATAAACTCACACGTTGGCCGGAATTCAGCAATGTATATACATGAAGTTAAAATATGAATATTAAATAATACAAATAAAATAAAATAAAAAGCATTGTTATTATTGCAAACATCCCATGTCTGAGTGATTTTGAACATTCAAGCCAACTTAAGGGCCAGTGACGTATAAAACAGGTCCAACCATCTTTCCTAGCTACTACCGTGTTGCCCAACACCCCCCCCACCACCACCACAAGTTTCTAGGGTTATGCTGAACATTTTTATGGCCAAATTCCAGCCCATATAGCTGCCACACAACTAATCAACTACACAGTGTGTGCGCGCGCGTGTGTATGTGTGTGTGTGTACAATAGTAGTTGCAGTTTCCCACTGAGAAACAGGAAAAAAAAAACACTGCTTTCATCTATATGTGTTTCTTTGCAGGCGGGAGTGTGTGCGTGCATGCGTGTGCGTGCATGCGTGTGCGTGCATGCGTGTGCGTGCATGCGTGTGCGTGCGTGTGTGAAAATGAGTATGGGTACATGCGGTATACAACTAACCCTGAAGTATGCAGGGGGACCCTAAAGCCCTGACACATAAAGTCCAGCTGGAAAATGCATATATTATGAACAAAAGTGTAATTTCATTGTTAATAGTTAATTAATAATTAACCCGAAAGGCAGTTTTGCCAAGCGCCATAGTTGCTCTCATGTTATGAAAAATAATAATTATTAAAATAATAATAATAATAATTTTTTGGATCAATCTTTGATAATTTGTAGAACCTATTGTAAACATGTCCCGTAATTTTTTTTGAATTGTATGCAGCGCAGTATAATTATGTTAGCATGGTAAAATGCTAATTTTACCAATTTTACCATACTAGCAATGCTAACATGCTAATACTAGCATGTTAACACCTAACATAACAGTGTCTACATAAAAGAAATTGCTCAAAATGCTACCATACTAGCGTGCTAACACTTAGTGTGCAAAGTGTTTATATAAGTGTCTGTCTTTGAAAAGGGTTGAAAATGCTACTATGCCAGTATTAACGTGCTAATAATGCTAACATGTTAACGCTAGCCAACACCTGCCAACAGCATACTTGTGCTAGCTGTTTATATATGTATCTACTTAAGAAAATAGGTCAAAATGCCACTATGCTAATGTTAGCATCCTCGCAGTGCTAACATTAGCATGCTACAAAGATAGTGCTAAGTGTTTATATGTGTCTACCCATGAAAATAGCAAACACATGCTAGTATGCTAACCTTTAGCTCTGTGGTCTGACAAGGCAAAGTTGAACTTTTTGGAAGGTGTGTGTCCCACTACATCTATTGTAAAAGTAAAGTCGCATTTCAGAAAAAGAACATCATAGCAACAGTAAAATATGGCGGTGGTAGTGTGATGGTTGCGGGCTGTTTGGCTGCTTCAGGACCTGACCTGGAAGATTTGCTGTGATAAATGCAACCATGAATTCTTCTGTCTGCCAAAAAATCCTGAAGGAGAAGGTCCGGCCATCTGTCGGTGACCTCGAGCTGAAAGGAACTAGGGTTCTGCAACCGGACAATGATCCAAAACCCACCAGCAAGTCCACCTCTGAATGGCTGAAGAAAAACCAAACGAAGACTTTGGAGTGGCCTAGTCAAAGTCCTGACCTGAATCCCATGGAGATGCTGTGGCATGACCTTAAGAAGGCTTCATGCTGGAAAAGCCTCCAATGTGACTGAATGACAACAATTCTGCAAAGTGTTAGAGTTCGCACGTAACCACAAAACATAGTAAAGTGAATACTTATTTAACTCAAATACACATCCAATCAATTCAAGCGATGTACTTTTGGCATATTTGTAAAGGGGTACACATGCAAAAGCAGCAGGGGGTCACTTACTATTGACTTCTTCCCCCCCCCCCCCTGTATGTTAGATTCAAACGAATGCGTCAAACTGCTCACCGCCACGCGGACGTGCCTAGCCTCTGCTCTTCAGCCACGAGCAGTTTGAGATCCTCATCTGTACGCAGCACGTGCGCGTTTGAGCGCTGGCCTCAGGCGGCAGCAGGTGATGTCTGCGCTAATGAGGGTGAGTCTGATGCAATCTGCGTATCAGCTGTCAGTCCGCTCCCAGACAAGCACTAATTCCGTCTGCTTATCTGCTCCTTATGATCTCCTCCGACATCCTCATCCATCATCTCTCCTCTTACACGGCACTTGTGGACCTCGCGTCCATCTCACTGCTTGTCTCGGCAGGTTTTACATTCACAAGCACGGGTTTGGTCTATGCATGACTTTCATCTTTTTCTTTTGTTTTTATTTTTTTTTTTTTTTTTAATATATATTGTAATATGCATTGTCCTTTTATCAAACAAAATGTTTACCGGTAATAATAACCCTACAAATTTCTTGGATCAGCTGTTGATATTTTGTAGAACCCATTGTAAACTTGTCCTTTTAATTTTGCGGCATTATATGCAGTTTTTTATTTTTTTTAGCATGCTAATGTTATAAAAATTATGTTAGCATGCTAACATGCTAATATTAGCATTCTAATGTTAGCATGCTATGTTATCTAATGTTATAATAATTATGTTAGCATGCTAACCTGCTAATATTAGAATGCTAGCACGCTAACATGCTAATGTTAGCATGCTAACATAATTATGCCAACATAATTATAATTAGCCAATTAGCTAACATGCTAATGCTAGCATGCTAACACAGTTACACTACTGTCAACAGCATAAATGTGATGGTGGTTTATAGATGTATCTACTTAAAAAAAAAAGTTCAAATGCCACTAAGTTAATTTTAGCATGCTCCCAGTGCTAATAGGCCAACATTAGCATGCTAACACCTAGCATTATAGTGGTAAATAGTTATATATGTGTTTCCCCATGAAAATAGCAAACACATGTTATATGATTGCATTAGCATGCTAGCAATGCTCTGCTAATGCTAGCAATGAATGCTAAAATGCTAACAACTAACATGATAGCACTAAATGTTCATATTCATGAAAATTGCCAAAAAAGTAAGTGCGCTTACGTTAGCATGCTAGCAATGCTAAAACGCTAACGTTAGCATGTTAAAACCTAACAATAGTGTGCATAATACATAAACATAATATGTGGCAGGTTTTAAACACCTGCTAACTAACGAACAAATGAATGTGCTAACACGACAGGGGAAGACAATCCTTGCACTTTTAACACTTAATAGTGTTTTCTGACACAGGAAAGGAAGAAATGTGGATTTTGATCCAGGAAGATTTTGTTTTGATTTGGGAAAATTCTGATTCCATTCCATTTTCTTCCGCTTATCCGGGTCCGGGTCACNAGCAGAACTGTCCAACACTGCAACACTGTTTTTATGCAACGTCATATGTCCCACTGCAGTTTATGTGTCTTGTCTTATTGTCCGTTCCGTCCATCCATCAACCTGCCTGCACAATGAACAACCGTTCCCTCTTGTCTTATTTTGCTCTGCAGAGGAACACAAACAGGCACAGCCAATGTCCAAGCTACTGAAAAGCCTTACAGATGAAGCCGATGCTGCCCCCAAATTAGTTTTATGTTTTCCAGCTGTGAGTGGTTACTGACTTCTGGGTCCTGCCATTGCATTCTTCCATAGCAGTGCATTGACGGAGAACGCCCTTCTATATTTATGTAAAGGCGTCATCGTTACCACCGTACCCTTGCGTAGGTGCTGTCTGAATTTGGACTCAAAATCCCATATTAATTATCAATTCAAATGTACTTAGTAATCATTTCAGCAGCCAAACACATAGTTATTGCAACATATTACTAGCGGTCACTAGTAAGACTACCGCCTTACAAAGATATGAGCAATCCATCATTTTCATGAAAGACAGAAAGCAAAATAACAATAATAAAAAACATTCAAAAGTTGATCATTTCATTAGTATTTGATTGAGTGAAATACATATTTCATCCCTAACCAGTAGTCTTTTTTTGTTTTTATTTGTATTTGCTTGTAAAGGTGTTTAATTAACAAAAAAGAAACAAAAACCCCGTCGCCGCCCCAGTCCAACTCCGCAGTCAAGTTTTTCTTTCCGTTGGTTTAAACTGATCCGGAGACTTTATCGATCCCCAGCGACTTTGTCTTTGTTTAAAACGACTATAAACGGTAAAATTGCCATAAAACTAAATAAATAATAACCAGCAGCCGCCACTGGTGGGTGGGTTGTAGCATTCAGACCCTAACTATGAGTCTATGAAACACACAAATCAGTCCTGTCCCTTTAAGAAAATTCTAATCTCAACTCGTTATGTGGATAAAAGACACCCATCACAGTCTATTGTCTTCTATTCAAACCTCTCTACCACTATGGGAAAGACCAAAGAGCTGCCAAAGGACCTCAGGGACCTGTACAATATTGGAATGAAATGAGGCAGACAGGAATGGGGGGGAAAAAGTGTCAGGTGTGATAGAAGAGTTTCAGCTGTGGTAAAAAAAACAGGATGCAGAGCTGGAGGTAGCAGAGATGAAGATGCTGAGGTTCTCTTTGGGTGTGAGCAGGATGGACAGGATCAGGAATGAGTAGATCAGAGGGACAGCACATGTTAAAGGTTTTGGAGATAAAGTCAGAAAGGCCAGACTGAGATGGTTCGGGGGTGAGATAGTGAATATGTTGGTAGAAGGATGCTGAGCTTTAAACTGCCAGGCAGGAGACCAAAAAGGAGGTTTATGGATGTAGTGAAAGAGGACATCAAGGTAGCTGGTATGAGAGAAGCGGATGCAGAAGACAGGGTTAGATGGAGGCAATTGATTCGCTGTGGTGACCCCTGAAGGGATAAGCCCAAAGAAAAGGCAGGCAGTACTGGAATGAACTACAAGACCACCAACAAGAGGCTTGGTGAGAAGGAGACCACTGTTGGAGCAACCATTCAGAAATGGATAAAATAATCGACAACAATCAATCATCCTGTGCAAGATTTCACCCGGTGCGGTAAGAATGATTAGGACCTGATGATCAGTTCTGGGTGTACCCTGCCTGGTGCCCGGTGGCATCTTTCCTAAAAGAACACCAGCATGGGTAAATATGCATATTAATGTGTAATTTCAGTTACACTTACACAACATCAATAGACATTTGCGGGAATGCCACCGTGCATGGCACAGAGGCTGTCACTTGATCTGCTCTTTTATTTTTTACTGGCTTGTCATTTGGAAACTCTCTTTGCTTATCTCGTTCTTTTTTTAATTTCTGTAGAATTTTTCATGGGTTTTTTTTCAGCTTTCGCCTCTTTTTCTATGTGAGGGAGGACGTCTTTTATATGACGGATGCAACATTCCTCTCCGACTTTTATCATCCACTCCCCAGATGTCTGTCCAAGAGAGCATGAGAAACAAAGATGATGATATCCAAGAATCCCTGCAGTCTGTTTTTATGTTCACGAAGGTTCATGGCTGGTTGGTTCGGCCCTTTGGAGATTTTTATTTCATGTTAATACAAGTCGCTCATTCGGAGTATAACACTTTCACTTTTCAAATGCTCCTTAGTGCCGTTTATTTTCTGCTTAACTGAAAAACATTTACCTTTTGTACATCAAGTACACGCACCTTGTCATGCTCCAGAAATAAAGTTCTGATACTTTGTTGTAAAAATCGGACCACCTTCCGGTGAGCTTGGGTTAATAATCATGCGCCTTGACAGTCAAATTCACTCATTCATTTGGCAGAGAATATTAAAAATAGCTTACATTTGTTTGACCTCCAGCTGGAGATCCGCTGGAACAAAATAAAAACCTGTCTTTTCCTCTCTATGGAAGGACGGCAGCGACAAGGACCTTCCAGGAGAGTGAAAGATGAGGAGAGTACTGCAAGTGCCTCCCCTGTGACACTTCTCTCTTGCATTAAAGACATTACACAGGCTGTAGAAAGTATAATAAGTGTTTCTGCAAATAGAACACACATTTATTAAATACAATGATACAACAATAGTTGTTAATCAGGGCTCAAAATGTTGTCAACAATATTGTTTATATAATATTTGGGGGTCAGCAAACATTTGAAAACCCACATGCATTGTTTTAAAAACCATACCGTTAAAAAGACATCATTATCATCACGTTTAGATTTGGTTGATTCCCTAAAGACGTCCCATTCCTGTCTAATTTTGGTTGAAGAGCATGTCTTTTTGGGCTATATTTGGACCTAATCTGTTGGACTAAACCCAGCCCATTTTTCAACATCTATTTCTGGGCTAAAACCAAGGCAACAACGGACCGACCGGATTTAGCCCAAAAAACGATGTCCAAATGACATCTAGTGTTGGGTGGGTGCCCTGGGGTAGTCACGTGACTATCACATGACCAAACACTACAAAACGTTCACCGTCACTTAAAGACTTCATGAGTACAGGACTCTTATGTGTTAAAATAAGAAACGCACTTCGTTGACAAACATATAATACACTGACAATGAATACGCGTATTTGACACAAAAAGTAGCATCCAGGAGAGTCCAATGTCATAATAACGCTGAAATAATTACAAAGACAACTTTTTAGCAGAGCTGTACAACATGCACACACACACACATGCACACCCAGCTCTTCAGAGTGGCTAATAAAGCCCTTTTTACGAGGCTCAGGTGAGTGAGGCCCATGATCCTGAGTAGAGGAGACAGCGGGCCAATAGAAGGCCACCCAGCTTTTATATCCTGTCTGGATAATCAACCCAGCAGCTTGAGACACACACATACACACACACGGACGCACATAAAAACATCGTGACCTGTGGACGCTTTGCCCGAGTCGGTTCTGAGATGACAGAGGGAACAAATCTTATCAACAGGCAATATCGGCCAACAAATTGCTTCCTTTGGACAAGTCGGTGTGGCCCACAGATGGCATACCTCTATGTATTCTTAAAAACGATTCACTCCGCTAAATGAGGAATTAGCAGCAGGAAAAATCCGTTGGCTTCGTTCCATCTGCAGGTCATTGTTCAGTGTCACGGTCTGACTCACGGTGTCATCTGAGAAGCAGCGCTAAAATCATCACACAGCAACTTAACATGCAAGAGGTAGGTAATAAATATACCAGACAAGTACCAAATATGAGTGTGGGGAATAGTGAACAACAATCTTCACCGCTTCCCATCATGCACTGCTTCTCATCAAGCTAAACCAAAGCTGCTTGTAGTTCATTCGACTGCAATGACAACCAAGAATCCATGGGTGGACGCTGGCCGTCATTGCCGTTAACAGAGAAGCAATGCATGATGGGAAGCAAGATAGGTAAGATAGTTGTGTTTAATTCTACACTTGTACTGGTACTTATCTTGTATATTTCTCACCTGCATTTTGCATGCTCAGCTGATGAGCGAGGATTTTAGCGTTCTTTCTGGGATGACACCGCGAGTCAGTAATGAGTTCCTACAATTTCCGATGCATTGATGCAAGCTAGTTGTGAGTCTTCTTATAGCTCATGATACAACTTAAAGTCTGGTGCGGCGTATATATGTACAAATCTGTTTTTCTCTCTAAATTTAGTGTGTGCGGCTTAAACACCGGCGTGCCTTAAATAACGGTACTTTTCGGACTTATTTTGTAGCTCTGATCAAGTGATTTTACTTAGACAATAAAACCATAGTTACCAATAGCAGGTATAAGAAAACGAACCCGCTCACTTTTTTATGCACCCGGGGTAATTTTATTGCCAGTTTAGTGGAGGGATATGGCTCGACAATCTCATGCAGTTTTTTGTGATGCTGCTCTAAATGGGTCATGCGGTTGGTCGTATTCAACTTTCCGGGCCACCACGGGAAACTTGTGCATGACAAGTTTTGTACTGCAGACTCCTCACTATTGTTAGCACATGTTGTAATTGGGTGGGCAATGCATGGGGGATAAATTGGATATATTGGAAATTTGACATAAAGGCCAAAATAATCTGATTATACAATCTGCTTTTTTACTGATATCGGATCTCGATTGGGACACTAATAGTTTAATGTTTGTGAAAATTATTGTCATCATGTTTATTAAATGTGATGACAATAAACTCACACGTTGGCCGGAATTCAGCAATGTATATACATGAAGTTAAAATATGAATATTAAATAATACAAATAAAATAAAATAAAAAGCATTGTTATTATTGCAAACATCCCATGTCTGAGTGATTTTGAACATTCAAGCCAACTTAAGGGCCAGTGACGTATAAAACAGGTCCAACCATCTTTCCTAGCTACTACCGTGTTGCCCAACACCCCCCCCACCACCACCACAAGTTTCTAGGGTTATGCTGAACATTTTTATGGCCAAATTCCAGCCCATATAGCTGCCACACAACTAATCAACTACACAGTGTGTGCGCGCGCGTGTGTATGTGTGTGTGTGTACAATAGTAGTTGCAGTTTCCCACTGAGAAACAGGAAAAAAAAAACACTGCTTTCATCTATATGTGTTTCTTTGCAGGCGGGAGTGTGTGCGTGCATGCGTGTGCGTGCATGCGTGTGCGTGCATGCGTGTGCGTGCATGCGTGTGCGTGCGTGTGTGAAAATGAGTATGGGTACATGCGGTATACAACTAACCCTGAAGTATGCAGGGGGACCCTAAAGCCCTGACACATAAAGTCCAGCTGGAAAATGCATATATTATGAACAAAAGTGTAATTTCATTGTTAATAGTTAATTAATAATTAACCCGAAAGGCAGTTTTGCCAAGCGCCATAGTTGCTCTCATGTTATGAAAAATAATAATTATTAAAATAATAATAATAATAATTTTTTGGATCAATCTTTGATAATTTGTAGAACCTATTGTAAACATGTCCCGTAATTTTTTTTGAATTGTATGCAGCGCAGTATAATTATGTTAGCATGGTAAAATGCTAATTTTACCAACTTTACCATACTAGCAATGCTAACATGCTAATACTAGCATGTTAACACCTAACATAACAGTGTCTACATAAAAGAAATTGCTCAAAATGCTACCATACTAGCGTGCTAACACTTAGTGTGCAAAGTGTTTATATAAGTGTCTGTCTTTGAAAAGGGTTGAAAATGCTACTATGCCAGTATTAACGTGCTAATAATGCTAACATGTTAACGCTAGCCAACACCTGCCAACAGCATACTTGTGCTAGCTGTTTATATATGTATCTACTTAAGAAAATAGGTCAAAATGCCACTATGCTAATGTTAGCATCCTCGCAGTGCTAACATTAGCATGCTACAAAGATAGTGCTAAGTGTTTATATGTGTCTACCCATGAAAATAGCAAACACATGCTAGTATGCTAACCATTAGCTCTGTGGTCTGACAAGGCAAAGTTGAACTTTTTGGAAGGTGTGTGTCCCACTACATCTATTGTAAAAGTAAAGTCGCATTTCAGAAAAAGAACATCATAGCAACAGTAAAATATGGCGGTGGTAGTGTGATGGTTGCGGGCTGTTTGGCTGCTTCAGGACCTGACCTGGAAGATTTGCTGTGATAAATGCAACCATCAATTCTTCTGTCTGCCAAAAAATCCTGAAGGAGAAGGTCCGGCCATCTGTCGGTGACCTCGAGCTGAAAGGAACTAGGGTTCTGCAACCGGACAATGATCCAAAACCCACCAGCAAGTCCACCTCTGAATGGCTGAAGAAAAACCAAACGAAGACTTTGGAGTGGCCTAGTCAAAGTCCTGACCTGAATCCCATGGAGATGCTGTGGCATGACCTTAAGAAGGCTTCATGCTGGAAAAGCCTCCAATGTGACTGAATGACAACAATTCTGCAAAGTGTTAGAGTTCGCACGTAACCACAAAACATAGTAAAGTGAATACTTATTTAACTCAAATACACATCCAATCAATTCAACCGATGTACTTTTGGCATATTTGTAAAGGGGTACACATGCAAAAGCAGCAGGGGGTCACTTACTAATGACTTCTTCCCCCCCCCCACTGTATGTTAGATTCAAACGAATGCGTCAAACTGCTCACCGCCACGCGGACGTGCCTAGCCTCTGCTCTTCAGCCACGAGCAGTTTGAGATCCTCATCTGTACACAGCACGTGCGCGTTTGAGCGCTGGCCTCAGGCGGCAGCAGGTGATGTCTGCGCTAATGAGGGTGAGTCTGATGCAATCTGCGTATCAGCTGTCAGTCCGCTCCCAGACAAGCACTAATTCCGTCTGCTTATCTGCGCCTTATGATCTCCTCCGACATCCTCATCCATCATCTCTCCTCTTACACGGCACTTGTGGACCTCGCGTCCATCTCACTGCTTGTCTCGGCAGGTTTTACATTCACAAGCACGGGTTTGGTCTATGCATGACTTTCATCTTTTTCCTATGTGGTTATACTTCTTTTTTTTTTAAATATATATTGTAATATGCATTGTCCTTTTATCAAACAAAATGTTTACCGGTAATAATAACCCTACAAATTTCTTGGATCAGCTGTTGATATTTTGTAGAACCCATTGTAAACTTGTCCTCTTAATTTTGCGGCATTATATGCAGTTTTTTATTTTTTTTAGCATGCTAATGTTATAAAAATTATGTTAGCATGCTAACATGCTAATATTAGCATTCTAATGTTAGCATGCTATGTTATCTAATGTTATAATAATTATGTTAGCATGCTAACCTGCTAATATTAGAATGCTAGCACGCTAACATGCTAATGTTAGCATGCTAACATAATTATGCCAACATAATTATAATTATCCAATTAGCTAACATGCTAATGTTAGCATGCTAACACAGTTACACTACTGTCAACAGCATAAATGTGATGGTGGTTTATAGATGTATCTACTTAAAAAAAAAAGTTCAAATGCCACTAAGTTAATTTTAGCATGCTCTCAGTGCTAATATGCCAACATTAGCATGCTAACACCTAGCATTATAGTGGTAAGTAGTTATATATGTGTTTCCCCATGAAAATAGCAAACACATGTTATATGATTGCATTAGCATGCTGGCAATGCTCTGCTAATGCTAGCAATGAATGCTAAAATGCTAACAACTAACATGATAGCACTAAATGTTCATATTCATGAAAATTGCCAAAAAAGTAAGTACGCTTATGTTAGCATGCTAGCAATGCTAAAACGCTAACGTTAGCATGGTAAAACCTAACAATAGTGTGTATAATACATAAACATAATATGTGGCAGGTTTTAAACACCTGCTAACTAACGAACAAATGAATGTGCTAACACGCCAGGGGAAGACAATACTTGCACTTTTCACACTTAATAGTGTTTTCTGACACAGGAAAGGAAGAAATGTGGATTTTGATCCAGGAAGATTTTGTTTTGATTTGGGAAAATTCTGATTCCATTCCATTTTCTTCCGCTTATCCGGGTCCGGGTCACGTGGGCAGCAGTCTTAGTACGGAAGTCCAAACTTCTTGGTCTCCGGCGACCTCTTCCAGCTCCATCGGGAGGACACCAAGGCGTTCCCAGGCCAGTTGCGAGACATAGTCCCTCCAGCGTGTCCTAGGTCTTCCCGGGGGCCTTCTCCCGACTGGGCATGCCCAAAACACCTCACCAGGGAAGCGCCCGGGAGGCATCCGGACTAGATGCCCGAGCCACCTCAACTGGCTCCTCTCGATGTGAAGGAGCAGCGGCTCTACTCTAAGCTCCTCCCGGGTGGCCGAGCTCCTCACCCTATCTCTTAGGGTGAGTCCAGCCACCCTACGGAGAAAACTCATTTCCGCCGCTTCTATCCGCATAGAACTCCTTCTTTCGGTCATGACCCATAACTCATGACCATAGGTGAGGGTGGGAACGTAGATCGATCGGTAACCAGAGAGCTTTGCCTTCCGGCTCAGCTCTCTCTTCACCACGACGGTCCGGTACAGCGACCGCATTACTGCAGACGCTGCACCGATCCGTCTGTCGATCTCACGCTCCAACCTTCCCTCACTCGTGAACAAGAACCCGAGATACTTGAACTCCTCCACCTGAGGCAAGACCTCACTCCCAACCCGGAGGGTACAGTCCACCCGTTTCCGACTGAGAACCATAGAACTGTCCGTGAAACCAGATTTGGCCGCCGAAGACCAGGTCGTCCGGACACCCACCCTCGACCACTGCCCAAATCGCATTGCACCGGACCCTTATGCTTGCCCCTGCAGGTGGTGGGTTTGCGGGGGGGGGTTCCCGTGCGGCTTCTTCGGGATAGGCCCGGCCAGGCCCCATGGGTGGAGGCCTGACCACCAGGCCGCCTGCGAGCTCCTCCCCCAGGCCTGGCTCCAGGGTGAGGCCCCGGTATCCCACGTCTCTTGCTCTTCTTCATTAGGGTCTTCTGAATCATTTTTATTCTGGCTCGTCACCTAGAACCTGTTTTCCTTGGGAGACCCTACCAGGGGCATAAAGCCCCCGACAACATAGCTCCTAGGATCACTCCGGCACTCAAACCCCTCCACCACGATAAGGTGGTGATTCACGGAGGGGAATTCGGATTCCATAGGAGACAAGGCCGTGTGTTCTTCCAACTTCTTTAATTACATCAACTGTTAAGGGGTCACCGACATTATTTATCAACTTTGCATGAACATGATATGTATTGTTTGTAATTATTTTCGACATTGTTCCTTTTTTTTTTTTTAAAGCGAACGGAAATTTGCAAAATGGCGTATGTAAAAAAACTGTCCCCCCAAAAAAGTGTAATTTTCGGAAGGGACATCAGCGGAGCAACAGCTGAAGCCGAGTAAACAAAAGCTTTCGAGGTATCTCGTCAACATCGTTTGGTATCGTTTTCATCAAAAAATTAGTTATGCCAAAATGTTGGGTTGCGGGTTGGGTTTTTTTTGTTTTTTTTTTAGCGGTGTTCATTTCACTGATGACTGCTTTGAAGGAACACGAAAAGAAAAGAAACACCAGAAACTACAATATGAATGCATTTACAGAAAAAAAAATCGACAGGAACAACCACTACGTCAAAGTTGTAAGTCATGACTTGTTTACATTTTGTATTCTAAACACTTTTGAACCATAGAGACAAGGCTGCAAAGCGTTATAAACGTTAAATAAACATCTTTTCACAGCCACGTGTGAATGATGAAGGGCGGTGGCAACGGGTGCTGCTGCAACAGAAACAGAACATGAAATTAATCCGCCTATAAACACCCCTTTATGTTCATTCATTCATTCATTCATTCATTTTCTATACCGCTTATCCTCATTAGGGTCACGGGGATGCTGGAGTCTATCCCAGCAGACTTTGGGCGAGAGGCGGGGTACACCCCGGACTGGTCGCCAGTCAATCGCAGGGCACTTTATGTTCATTAATAAGCCAATTTCAAACAGTATTTGGATAAGCATAAGCAAATCTAGAGTAATTTGCA
Source organism: Oostethus manadensis (assembly GCA_024372805.1). Classification (NCBI taxonomy): domain Eukaryota; kingdom Metazoa; phylum Chordata; class Actinopteri; order Syngnathiformes; family Syngnathidae; genus Oostethus; species Oostethus manadensis. Next base: position 585,215 of record QODF01000098.1, on the reverse strand, counting down.
CTTCCTCTCCAGGTCTTGATCAATGGAAACATCCCCAGTGAGAGCTACCCCATTGGCGTCATTTCCGGGAAACGGCTGAACTGTAAATGTAATTTTTGCCAATATACCGTTCGCTTTTCAATAAACAACATAATTACAAACAATATATAACATATTTGGACAAGATCAGCTCAGACAGAGGAATTGATGACATCTGTGAAGACATCTGGGTTGCACAAAGAATGATGAGTCTCTCATTCACGGGCAAACCACGGCCCCGAGGGGCTATGTAGGCCAAACCTTTCCAAAGGATTTCGGTACAACCCTTTAACACCTCTTAAAGTTTTTCTATGTACAATATTTGCGTTTAATTGTAGACAGGTGGAGGAGGTCCACCCTCAGCAGAGCCATGGATGGAAGGACCTTAAGGAAAATAACACCACAAGCCTGGACAAACTGGTGAGGAGGTTGGGCTCTGTCACTGGCACCGAAACACGTCTAACTGTGCCGTAGCGTTCCGTTCGCTCTCGGCAGCAAGGGCACGGAACTCGATCGCTTAGTCCGAGACGCTACGCGGCCCCTGTCGCAGTCGTGCCGCCTCCCGACCCGGAGGTGTGCGCTGGAAGATCTGCTCCAGCGCTGGAGCAAAGGCGGCGTAGGAGGAGCATGCGGCCGAACGACGGGGCCACTTCGCCGTGGCCCATGCTCCCGCTCGTCCGGACAGGCGAGAAACTGCAAACGCCACCTTTGCTCGCTCTGAGCGGAAGGCGGTTGGCAGTAGCTTGAAATGTAGTTCGCACTGGGTCAGGAACGCGCGCACCTCACCGTCGCCCGAGAACCTCTCTGGCCGGGACAGCTGCAAGCTAGCGGTGGAACTGCTGTCTACGGGAGGCGGGGGAGCGGCTTGGTCCGGGGGGTTGACCCTCGTAGCGGTAGGAACCGTCGGAGGAGGGTGCAGCTGCAACGCCGACAACAAGGTCTGGATCTGACCCTCAAGAGCCTCCGACCGAGAGTCCTGGCGTCCTGCCATGTCTCTGATGCCTTGCCCCAAGGCGTCAAACTGCTCCTCTTGTCTGCCGAGGCGTTGCGCCAAATGACGGAGCGCGAGCCCGCTGGTGTCCACTTGCGCAGGGTCCATACTTTTGGCTGGATTATTCCGTCACGGGCCTCGCAGGAGCGAACCCTCGGACAGAAGAGGCAGGTTAGGGTAGTTGTTTTACGTTCACAAGTGAACGTAAAACATTTAAGCTGAACAGCCAACCTTGTTTTGCACCACCTCTTTTCCCGTCAACTTTTTAATCATCCCTTTCAACTAATTGGCCAATTGCACAGCCTTGAGAGCGTGCGTATCTTGATCATCCCCTCGCCGTGTGTCACATTCATGCTATCACAACGTTTAGCTACCTCACCACTTCCTGTTTTTAAGCCTAAGCTTTTCTGAGAATCTACTGCACCTACTGGTTAGTCACATTGTACTGCTATTCTTTTACTGCACACTAACGCTGTATGCTTGGGGGGTGTCACGTCAGTGTGTTCGGCACCAGTGGCGGCTGGTGGTCATTTTTTCCGGCCTACATCATAAATGTGTTTCTTTATGTATGTAAATTCTACCCTTCCTTCCTAGTAGTTTTTAGCAAAGACAAAGCTGGGAATTGGACTCTTTTAGTTCAGAACAAATAAAAAAAATGTCAATCCAAAAGGGATTCTGCCTGAGACACATCATCTAATCATCATGCAGAACCTCAGCATCCGGACCCACCTACTGCCCCATACACCCCCAGAGACGCTCAGAGCCAGAGGGGCGGGCCAAAGCCCAGTATTCATCCAATGACCTTCCTCGGCTGTGTTGCATCCCAGTACTATGGCATACCGAATGGTCAGGACGCATAAATCCGACCTACACCTCATGGAATGGCATGTTTTGCCATGGAAGACTCGGACAAAAGTGCTCACAGAAGAAAGCCCAAAATTCCTGCCCTCTTTCATTTTAACACACAACATGTGGCAATGTTGACTTCCACAGGCACATGTCAACGAGTACATAAAAGATTGGATTTTAACCAAAAAAGACAAAATGTGTGTTTTGAGGTTGTCCTTCCTTAGGGCAAAGGTGAATCTATTTATACCACAGGAATACGCCGCACAGAATAGCCATTAACAAGGCGAGTGAGGGTGTGTTTACCAGGAAGGCCCTACACCGAGGCACAAGCCAGGGTCGAAGGTCAGAAACCTTTTGTCTGTCTGTTTTAACGCAGCGACCCAAAATGGCCCGCGTGACCCGTTGTGCACACACGGCAAATGCAACCGCAAACAGCAGCACGCCATCCGTTAGGACAAAAGCGAAAGTCTGAAAATGGAAAACTAATGATAGTATGTGCAGGAATGCAATCTTCCCAGGACGACTGTCTATGAATTGTCCAAAACCGGGTTTTAGGTCACCGGGTCTCCTCTGCACTGTTATTTACCAGCACAACACGTACACTGGTGTGCGCCTTTGTTACTTTCCTATTTCCTTGTCTCTCCAGCTTTGCTTTGGTTGTTTTATGTTGTCATTTGGTGTTTATTATGGCATTTTGTGCAGTTTATGGAACATGCCATGACATTACATAACCTGTAATGTCTCAGCATGAACGAGCTAAAAACATGCGCAGTGTTGAGAAATATGGAAGTAGTAAGTATATTTATTCGGGTTATGGGTGTGGCACCTGGAATTTCAGCAAAAGTGGACATTTTTGGGGTGTGAATATTTCGGCATGTCAGCCATATATTTTTGGGGAATATTGGGTTATGTTGACTATATTGGTTGATCCTATGTGCATTATATTGGGCAATATAGCTATAAGATAATATTATGTGTACTGTATTGGCTGATACGATATTATGTCTACTAAGTGGGGTACTGTATTGGGTGATATGATGGCTACTACATTGGGTGATATGTGGGTTATACTGGGTGATATACTATAATGGGTGGTACTATGTCTCTTGTAGTCCAATTGAGCTGAATATTTTAAATGTGGGATCAACTGGAATTTTGGACTGTAGTGCCAACATGGATGCTCCATGCAGGAAAGGACAGAGCCGCCTGCACTTCCTCAGAAGGCTGGCGTCCTTCAACGTACGCAAGAAGCTGCTACACATCTTCTACCAGACTGTGGTAGCTAGTGGCCTCCTGTACGTACTAGTGTGCCGGGTTCGAGAAGAAGGACCCTGGCTCTGTCTTTGGCGCTGAGCCCGGACAGCCCGACATCTGTGGCAGAGCAAAGGACACCGAGGAGGCTCCTTTCCATCACGGACGACCTTCCTCATCCAACGCACAGCATCATCTCCCGGCAGAGAGCAGTTTGAATGGCAGATTACTATCTCTGTCCTGCTCCGTTGAAAGACCGAGCACATCGTTCCTTCCTCACGTCATGAAATGTGTCCGGAAATGTAAAGAAATGCGCCGGAATGGATCTGGCGGTCTATCCCGTTTACAATTCTGACACGTCACCGCGTTGATAAGCGCAAGAGTTCTAGTCTGGAAGTTGGATTGTCCGATGTCGGTGTACAAAAGGCGATTCGGAGGTTGTTTCAAGTGAAGAGGGTTTAGCTGCAGACATATTACTGCTGAGAGGCCTATTACACCTAAATACCTCTGTGTGTGTGTAGCATGTGGTCTCTGATGACAACCATTTAAAGGTGTCAGACTGGAGCCAAAGAAAATTATCAAAGCCCCGCACACACGCACACACACACGCACACGCACACGCACACGCACACACACACACACACACACTAGCCCCCCATTCCTCTCTTTCTGCTTCTTTTTTCTGTGCAGTCTAAACAAGTGTGTTATCTCGGCCCTCATTAGATAATGGATGACAACAGGTCACATGACCCGGCCTAACAAGGTTGCTACGAGCGACATCTTAATGGCGCCTTATAGCACCGCTCACGGAAACGACACACGCATTAGAGGTAAGTACTTATAATTACTCCTCCACAAACACCCGCTATGTTATTTGTACATGTTTGTAGTCGTACTTAAGCTGTCTCTTGAAGGTTATTGACCCACACGGAATTTCAACAATTCCAGTAGTTGAAAAAACTAAAACGCCACCAAGAATGGGAATGATGGTTTAGTTTATTATTTTGTACAACGTGCCTCGCAAAGTTACATTAAAGATCAATACGTGTTTGCACATCAGGATTAGGGAGAAGCAGATCTTGTTTAATCCTAGCCCTTCTCCATATCTCAACAATTACTGGTAGTTTCTTTACTTTCAGATCATTTTCTAACCGTTAAAGCAGTCCTTCTACTCAGTCTTTCAGTGGAGCAGGACGGTGATAAAAAACTGAAACTGCTGAAACTGAAAATGTGTAATTGCAAAGCGAATAGATTTAGTAGAAAGCTTATTTGGCGATAAAACAACAAATGGGATAAAGGAGTGACATTTGGCGGAAGCATTTGGTAGCAATGAATAAGAAAAGTACACGGTAAATTAATACACGGAAAATGGCAACGCCGGATAGTCGAATCTCGGATTCAGGAGGAGCAGTGTGGTTTTCCTCCTGGTCGTGGAACTGTGGACCAGCTCTATACTCTCGGCAGGGTCCTTGAGGGTGCATGGGACTTTTCCCAACCAGTCTACATGTGTTTAGTGGACTTGAGAGAAGGCATTCGACCTTGTTCCTCGGGGAATACTGTGGGGATTGCTCCGGGAATATGGGGTATCGGACCACCTAATCCAGGCGGTTCGTTCCCTGTATGACCGTTGTCAGAGTTTGGTTCGCATTGCCGGCAATAAGTCGGACCCGTTTCCAGTCAGGGTTGGACTCTGCCGGGGCTGCCCTTTGTCACCGATTCTGTTCACTACTTTCATGGACAGAATTTCTAGGCGCAGCCAGGGTGTTGAGGGGTTCCGGTTTGGTGGCCGCAGGATTCGATCTCTGCTTTTTGCAGATGATGTTGTCCTGCTGGCTTCATCGAGCAGTGACCTTCAACTCTCACTGGATCGGTTCGCAGCTGAGTGTGAAGCGGCTAGGATGAGAATCAGCACCTCCAAGTCCGAGTCCATAATTCTCGGCCGGGAAGGGGTGGAGTGCCATTTCTGGGTCGGGGATGAGGTCCCGCCTCAAGTGGAGGAGTTTAAGTAGAGTAAAGTCAGATGAGGTGGCTCGGGCATCTGGTTAGGATGCCTCCCGGACGCCTCCCTGGGGAGGTGTTCAGGGCACGTCCGACCGGTAGGAGGTCTCGGGGAAGACCCGGGACACGTTGGAGAGACTATGTCTCTCAGCTGGCCTGGGAACCCTTCAGGATCCACTTGGAGGAGCTGGATGAAGTGGCCGGGGAGAGGGACCTCTGGGCTTCCCTGCTTAGGTTGCTGCCCCGGCGACCCGACCTCGGATAAGCGGAAGAACATGGATGGATGGATGGATGGATATATATACATGGATATATGGATATATATATACATACATATATATATAAATATACTTTTAGTCAGGCTTGTGGCGGAGCATTGCAACGGCGGATGTACACTCCCTGTCCGTCGTTTGAAATGGGTACCAAGTAGAAAATGGGACCAGAGCTTTTTGTTTTGTTTTGTTTTGGTAGAACTGCGTAGCGATTTAATATATAATCTACAAATATACAAATCGTCCATCATTTATCACAGGTAATGATGAATATTAACTAGAAAGATTTCCACCAAGTTCCCCCCTCCGTGTTGTTATTCACCCCATAATAATAATCCCTCAGTTTTTAGATCAGTCTTTGATATTTTGGAGAACGTGTTGGAAACTTGTCCTGTATTTATTTTTTATTTTTTTTGTGGCGTTAAATGCCCTCATGCTGAAAATGGTCCTATCAATGTTGAATGTTAAATAATCTTAAAAATAAAATCTCGGATGCTGACGGTGATCCGGATCCCCCCCCAAAATGTAATCAGGTCTTCTGTATCCCATTTCTGACAATTCTTGACAATTTCATCGAAATCCATCGGGGAACTTTTTATTTATGGAAATGATTTTGAAGAAAAGCAAACAGATTAAGCACGGCGAGCTAACCAGTTAGCCTCCAATTTATTTATTCTAAACTTCAAAAGTGTTTCAAATAGGGCTGGCAAACGACTAAAATGTTTGATCGTGATTAATTTCCTTTTGTCCAGAGTTAACTCAAAATAAATTACATTTAATTGCAGGTAAAAATAAGCCTTTATCTATAATTAATAAGGATGTATATCTCTTTGTGTTAAACAATTTGCTATGCAGCTTTGCTAACTACATACAAATTGTATGTAAAAGTATATCAATATTGGAAATAGGGGCTATTATTTGATTAAAAAATCATATGCAGTTAGAAAGTTAGTTTTTTAATTTTTAATTTGTCCCACTGTTTGACGGTCCCTTAATGCACCTACCTCATTCACACACACTGCACAGATGACTACTATACTGTATGTTTAGCCTTTTCCTTCACCTATTTGGTCCCAAATGCTGATACTACTGTATGTGGGAACGCAAAAAGGTAAGATTTGATTACCTTATTGAATGCTAATGTGCATATTTGTGCGCGTTGGCATGTGCTGGTAACTACCAGCTTCTAGCCTAAATTTTATTTAAGGTACGACTACTGTATAAATGACAAAACAATACCTGCAGTAACTCCCCTCTTATCCCAGAGGCAATGTACTTTGTGACAACCCAAGTCACAGCAACGCAAATGCCTTTGGTCTTGTTGAGAGAGCCATCTGCCAGGGCTTTGAAGCTAATCTTGCCATTCGAAATACCCTTTTCTTTGCCCATTTCTGCTCATTATTTGTTCCAGCTTCTAGCTCCACTCAAAACTGCTGCCTCTGCGGTTCCTCAAAAAGAGGTGTGGGCCGAGGGTCAGGAAGTTACTAAAGTGTTAACTTTTACAGCCCTAGTTTTCGAACAAAATTCTTAGTTTCAAACAAAGACGGGGAAAAGGACAGAAGCAAGAAGCCAAAAACGTACCACTTCCGCATGGAATGGGAGGTGCACTATTTTTCATTTGACCATTCATTTCATGCTACCATGTCGAACATGCCACGGCTGCCTCCACGCAGTGTTAAAGAAATGTAATGTCATGTCTCGTCATTGTTTTGTGCCATTACGACTCTGGCTACAATATCGCTCCCTCGCGGTTTCTCCAAAATTAACAAATGAAATTGCAGTTTTTCCTGGAGGAATTTCTCCTCTCCTTGCAAAAATCTTGTACATTATTGAGCGGAAAGCTGACCACCATTTTTGTTCAAATGGTGATCATTGAAGTTGTCTTTTCCGTTTATTTCCCCGCACCTCCACAACTACTCAGATATGCTAAGACAGCAGTAAAAGTTTCTCAATCAAAAAATCCCAAACACTTGAGTAGCCATCATTGTAACCCAAATAAGTGTTTGCTTGCTAAGTGTGCCACACACCGAAAGACACAGGCGCACACCCTCGCTGCCATGGCTGGCGCCTGTGATTACGCTGTTAACCTAAATGACTTTCCTGTGTTTGGTTTGATGGATGCCATCATTCTCATGGATCTAAAACAGGTAAGTGCCCCCCCCCCCCAACCTTTAGCCCTTTTATTCCCATCCACTGGCTTTACCCACCCCCACCAAATTCCCACATGCACACATTTAGCCAAATTTGCCTTTTCCTCTTGCTTTGGATTTGACCTCGCATTGTATTCTTGTTGTTATTGTTGTTATTGTAACGTGCAACTCAGTTTTGCTAAATATTTCCTCACGTTTGCTACCTTTGCAAACCATCGTCCTTCTCTTTTGTTCCAACATTTTCACAACAAGGTCAGTGTGTCTACTATGTGTGCAGCTTTGGGGGGGGATTTTGGCCCACTCATCTTTGCAGAATTGTTGTCATTCAGTCACAATGGAGGCTTTTCCAGCATGAAGCCTTTTTAAGGTCATGCCACAGCATCTCAATGGGATTCAGGTCAGGACTTTGACTAGGCCACTCCAAAGACTTCATTTTGTTTTTCTTCAGCCATTCATAGGTGGACTTGCTGGTGTGTTGTGGATCATTGTCCTGCTGCAGAACCCAAGTTCCTTTCATCTTGAGGTCACCGACAGATGGCCGGACATTCTCCTTCAGGATTTTTTGGCAGACAGGAGAATTCATGGTTGCATTTATCACAGCAAGTCTTGCAGGTCCTGAAGCAGCAAAAACCCCGACCATCACACTACCATTACTTTTAGGCCAGATGTAATGGGACACACACCTTCCAAAAAATCATCAAAATGTTTTCTGGCCAAATTGAGACAAGTCTAGCAGCGGTTTTGGTCTTGGAACGCTACCATGCAGGCCGTTTTACCGCAGATACTTTCTTATGGGGGAGTCATGAACATTAACTTTAACCTTAACTGTGGCAAGTGAGGTTTGCAGTTGTTTGGCTTTTGTTGCGGGGTCTTTTGTGTCCTCTTGGATCAGTCATTCCTGCACTCTTGGGGTCATTTTGGTCGCCTGGCGAAAGTTCACTACTGCCATTTGTGGATAATGGCTCTCGCTACGGTTTGCTGGAGTCCCAAAGCTATATGCTACAAATGGCTTTATAACCTTTTTCTGATTGATATATATTAATTAATCTTAGTTATGTTATGTTTTAATAAGGGGGGGTTGCCCGGTGTGCCCCCTAGAAACCTAGGGGTAACCCCAAAGTGTTTTTTTTAACTTTGTAAGTGTGTAAAAGTGTGTACAGTACATTAGCCGCCATTTGTCTCCAGGGGAATGAGCCGTCGGTGAAGTGAGCGGTGTTTACGCTCTATGGCTATATGCGTGTGCATCTGGGAAAGACAACAAGTGCGTATGAGAGCGAGAAAGGCGAGACAGCCGGAATGTGTCAAGACTGACGAGAGACATTCCTGTTAGTGCAGCATAACCGTCTACCGCTCTGCTGATAACACTGGCACCTCTTTGACACACACACACGCGCGGGCGGGCGCGCATGCACATCCACACACTCACGCTCTGCTATCTCCTGGACTGCATTACCACTACTAATGCCATGGGAACCAGACTGCGGGTCCAACAGTGTTAAATTATTCCACTGTGCACACACACACACACACGTTCACATGGCCGGTGTGTTCCGGTGACCTCACTGTGGAAAGAGTTAAGATAGCTAATCCTTATCTGTTGCGCTCACACGCTAAAGTGCAAGCGCACGCTCACACGCGCACACCCGAGTCACTAATTGGGATGTCAAGTCATTGAAACAGAACGGAATGAGACTTATTAGGACGCCAATGTTTCTTTAAATGTTCTCTTTCGCCGTAAAACATTGTTTTCGTCAGAGGATAATGCGGGAACAATCGGTGTGACGTCACGTCACGTCGCAGTCGCGAGCAGCTGAAGATTGTAGGGCTGCAACAATTAATCGATGAATGCGTGATTAATCGGTTAGCCAATTAATCAGCAAATATTTTGGTGTTCTTTTAATGCTTTTTAAAGTTACAATTGTAAATATTCATCTGATTTCAGCCTCTCAAATTTGAATACAGTGGAACCTCTAGAGACGAAGGGTTTTGGTATTATGAGACAAGACTAGCGCCAAAAAAAGTGTAAATATTGTACCCCCCCGAAATAAATATGTTCATTAATATATCATATCATATATAGTTCATTACCTTAACACTATGATGTTAATTTTCATTTATAACAACGGACGGGAGCTTTTCGGTACGCTGAGCAAAGGGACGTCGTGATTGGCCAACCTCAGGAGGAAGAGGATGATGGGAGATAATTGAGATAACCAATGAGAGGGCGGCTTCTTCTTCTTCTGTTTTTACGCCGGTTGGCATCCATTACTTTGGTGCATCACCCCCCAGGGGATGGCGGCTTGTATGGTGCAGTACATTCAGAATTCTCATGTTTCCATTTTCATATCTGTGTTTCATATTTTCATATCACAGCCGCGGCAGCGCAAAGGACACCGAGGAGGCTCCTTTCCGTCTTGGACGACCAGCGTCATCCGATGCACAGCATCGTCTCCCGACACAACAGCAGTTTTAATGGCAGATGACTATCACTGTCCTGCTCCACTGAAAGACGGAGCAGATCATTCCTTCCCCCCCTAATGAAATCCCCCCCTATCTATCTATCTATCTATCTATCTATCTATCTATCTATCTATCTATCTATCTATCTATCTATCTATCTATCTATCTATCTATTTCTAAGGAAATTCAAAAATACAGTGGACTTACAAAAACCTTATTACCTTTTTATACAATAAATTCATAATAAGAAATGGGCTTCGGCGACATTTCCGTTCCATTAAACGAAAAAATATTCAAGATAGATAGAGTCACATTTCATGATGTGGGGAGGGAACGATCTGCTCAGTCTTTCAGTGGAGCAGGACAGTGATAGTAATTTGCCATTGGAACTACTGTTCTGTCGGGAGATGATGCCGTGCATGAATGATGCTGGTCATCCAAGATGAAGTGTCCTTTGCTCTACCACAGATGTTCATGTCTGTCCAGGCCAGTGCCAATGAAAGACAAGATTTAGTTTTGAGCCATACTTTAACACGTAAAACACAAGTAGTCCAATGCACATGTATACAAATCTATTCGATATGTTTTATCTATGTTGTACACTATACACCCCACCAATACTGATGTGTCATTCAGATGAGACGTATACAGTACCTCTTTGCACGTACCGGGATAGAACCTGTATCTTCATTTAAATAGATGAATATTTGGGCATTGCTGGAGCTGGAGCCCCAAACTACGTTGGTTAAACCTCCCTGCCGGACACCTTAGCCTGTGCCTTTTAGCTCACAGGGTAACGCTGTTCTGAGTCGGGTCCCGGGTGTGCAGGGCTGGGCTGCAGGGATGCACTGTTACACGTGCAGGTCGGAACAAATGACAACTTTTCAGAAAATGTTGAGGGATTGTTTTTCCCAAACGACAAATGAATCCGTGTATGCAGGATTAAAAACTCAAGTTTCTTTGTGGTGGGGATTTTTGCTGATGTCTTTGTCATGTAAACGCCGACTCCAGGGCCCTTCCTTGCGCTCCTCCATTTCAGAAAATGGTATGACAGACTTCCTAAGATGGTGTATCATAAAGGGAAAATAAACAACCAAAAGAACTCAGAGAAAGCCGGCTGCCGAACCCGTCACTCTCCTCGAGTGGAGTCGAGTCTCAAGTTGGCAGCGACCGGCCCCAAGAAAAAACTACATGAAAACCAAAGTGAAAGTATTGGTGGAATGTATGCAAAAAGCTGGGACGCAACTGAAAAATGTCCCCGAACATTGAGGAAAAACCTTCCCTTCGCATCCTTAGAGTAAACGCAGACGCCAAATTATTAAAAAAATGTTTTATTACCATTATTAGAACCCCGTAGACATGAAATAACTCCACTATAGTAACCTTTACGCTCCTCTTATGCATTATTTACGCCACACTGCAGCTCTAATGCTGCAGGGGCTTGAGAGCAATGGCCAGCTAACAAGCTAGCCAGCCGGAAACTTACCACTTTCACACGAGAAGGGAGGAGAACGTTTTTCCCCCCACTCTTTTGTGGCTATGTGCAGTGTTAAGGTAAGGTAAAGTCAGGTAAGGTTTGGTAGGGACGAGTTACGGATACTTGTTTTAAACGACTATCCGTTACGGATTATGCATTTTTGCTGGGTACGTGCATGAAACGAGTACAGCTCGTAGTTACTCTTCACACTCTGTGATTGGCCGGTCACACACAGCGACCGCCCCTCCCGAGACGGACTGCTTAGGAGCCATGACTCTTTCACACACAGACACAACCCAAAGCGCAAACACGGAAACAACAACGGCGCTGTACAGTGTTGTTTTTGTGCTGCTGAAGCCAATATTGTCGCTATTGCAGCAAAATCGGCTTCTTCTTCATTTTTGAGAAGAACAACATATTCAGCCAAAGTCCAGCCACCCGTAAAAGCCGCCATGTTTTCTGCGCGTGCCCGGTGTTTTGTTGTCGGTCTGTCTTGTGTTTGCGCTTTCAGAGTGTCACAGCACTCGTTTTGAGTACGTTTGTGAACCAGCTCCATCTTTACAGAAAACGTTTTGGGAATTAGGAGCGTTTTGCCAATTGGAAAACTTTGCTCGTCGTACCGAACGCAGCTCTTTTGAGAAAAACAGAGTAAAAAAGGCTGATTTTTTCCCTGCACCAATCCCCAACTTCACACCGATCATTAAAAATAATGAAGTAATAAAGTCTGTTCTGTAAATAGTTTGCAACAAATCAATAAAATAGCAACTTCTGATCAATCCAAGTCAATTTCACACTTAAAAGAGTGCACCGATTTAAGCCCCGCCCATTTCCGGGTAAACCATGCCCACTTACAGATCATTTAGATAGATATACAGGAATCCCTCGCCGTATCGCACCCTCGGTACATCTAAATGCTGACGGGTCGGACGCTCCGCATCTCTGGGAGTCCATGGGGCGAGTAGAGCATTCTCCTCCAGAGCAGACCTAAGGTCCCTCAGCGTTTGGACCGATGGATGGCTGATGAACTCCTGAGATCAGGCGACGGCTTGTCCCGTGGATACTTTCATCATTACAAACTCTTTCCAGGGACGACACTTTTTTTCTTCTTGTTCTAGATCATTCCAGCACTTCTGTGTTTCCTGCTCCAGTCATTATCCGAGCCACTCTAATGTGGTCCACCTGTGTACGATTATCCCACGGTGGTGAGGGCGCCCTGTCGCCGGGTCTCCTTGGTGCTTGTCCTCCATGTTGTTTAGTTTTGCATATAATCCTTTCCTTTCTTCTTCACGTTCTTTGCTTTTGATGGTTGTAGATATCGTCGTTTAAATTCAATCTTCTGAACGCATTTGAATGAAGTTTTGAGGGATTTTTGGAAATGGGTTACCCACAAAAACTCCATAAACAAAATGCTTTTAGCTTTCCCTGTACATTGCGCTATCATGCTAGGTGTTAACAGGCTAATGTTAGCATGTTAGCGTTTCTAGCGCGCTAATGTTAGCGTACTGGCATTTTTTGCTATTTTCATGGGTAGACAAACGCTTGCCACTCTCATGCTAGGAGTTAGCATGCTAACGTTACCATGTTAGACTTATTAGCGTGCTATTAGCAGAGTAGCAAGTTTACCCATTTCGATATAAACACTATTTTGTTAGATGTTGGCATGTTAGCGTTAGCTTGTTAATATTGCTAGCATGCTAATATGAGTGTTTTTATAAGTAGACACTTATATAAACACTTTGCAGTGTTATGCTAAGTGTTAAACTTGCTAGCATGCTAACATTAGTATAGTAGCATTTTTAGCTATTTTCTTAGGTCGACAGTGTTATGCTGATTGTTAGCATGTTAACATTGCTGGCATGCTATCTTGAGCGTAGCAGCAGGTTTTTGTGATTTCCATGACTATAAATCTAAACAGTTAGCGTAATTATACTAGCATTTTTAGCATTTTCGGAGGTAGGTACACTTGGCGCTGTGTTGCGAGGCGTTAACATGGTAACGTGCTAACGTTAGCAATGTTAGCCAGATGTTTGGTGTCACTTGAACTCATGACGGTCATGTGACGGTCATGTGACGATCATGTGACTATCCCGGGGCACGGCATCCCCGAAGTGGCAGCGTGTCAGGTAAGCTAGCTCATTTCCAGGAGTGTTTGTAAGCCTTATAACAATTCCGACGCGGTAATAGGGGGTCCCGTCCTACAATTCAACAGTCCTCGAGCACACTGTACTGTACTGCACTGTACTGTACTGTACTGTACTGTACTGTACTGTACTGTACTGCACTGCACTGTACTGTTGACATGACATGACGTGACTACTGCACTGTACTGCACTGTACTGTACTGTACTGTACTGTACTGTACTGCACTGTACTGTACTGTACTGTACTGCGGCACCCGTCCCAAACACCGGAGAAGTGAGGTAGTCCGGCTACCATTCTGTCGTGGTACTTTTGGGTACGTGTTTGTTTCATTTACACTTCGGGTTTGGTTTTATTTTTGCGCTGCATGGATGTACTGTGCAGAACCTCCCCAGTTGCCCGGCCGTCAGCCACGCGACCTCCGTGGGTTCCACACGTCGATAACACTTTGCCTTTAGTTTTTGTTTGCCATTTTTCCTGTCGATGTTATGTCGTCGCTAACACGGGATGAAGTGTACAGCGTGTAGCCGGTGGGCAAAGAGACAAACGGGAGGCACAGAGACAAGAGCGGACCAGATGCCTCAGTGACGATGTCCAGACGAGGGTCTGGACCGTCCTTAATCCAGTTAACATGTACCGATGGGCCCGGCAGTGTGTACCGTGGCGTGCGCTCTCCCGTGCGTGTTTGTTGCGTCTTGATGGGCCCGTCGCCTTGCGGCTCTGGCCCGAGGAGCAGAAGGTTAACTGAATTTGGTCAGGATTGAATTGAGGTGTCCTTTGTACTGCCTTTGTGTTGGCGCATGAGTTACGTGTTCATAAAGAAGACCTTCATGAGGAAGACCATAACATGTCCGACAGATGTTGCCGTCCAACTCCATAAGAATTAGTCGTATTTTAGTGAGAAAATAAAAACTGGACAAACGTGCTACAGTCACCCATCACAGCTTTGCGGTTCAATTTTCATCCTATATGAACTACAAAATTGTGCTGTTTCATGGTTGAATACGGCCAATTATTTGTCATGACTCTTGTTTATGCCTTAAATGGCTTATTCACCCTTATTATGTCTACTTTATTGGGTAATGCAAGTGTAACGGTGACCATAGGGGTGTTTTTTCATGACTGGAGGGCTCTAATAATAATCAAAACAGTATCCAGAAGGTGGCAAACAGGTTTTCTGTGCTCTAACTAGGAAAAGATTGAATTCTTAAAGAAGGAATCCTACATAGGAGGAAGAAATACCCGCAGATGAAATAGATTGAGATCTTGCAGAACAGGGAATTAAACCACCAACATTGAACTAGAGACATGGAAATGAACTGGTCGGCTTCCAGACACAGAGTGGTAAATTTCAATTACCTTGGAGTTGCTAAACATTTAGTTGTTGTTTTAAATCGGCTTCTTAATAAGCGTGGAGGGGACTTTAGAGCCTTTTTTAGTGTGAATTTCGCCGCCATCTCCCCTCACTGTCAATATATTGCTGTAAAAAATCTTTTATAACACATATAATGGTTTGAATCCTTGTCGCTATGGTGGCATGGTGTTTGAGGCACATTCTGTAAATAAGACACGACTTATTCTGTTCCGTGGAAACTTTGACTTCGGACTTTGAATGCTGTTTCTAAAGGTCTTCCTTCATAGGCGTCGTCAGCTAAATGAACGTGAGGTGATCGTCCATTTGTCTCTCGTTCTCTGTAGTCGCTTTGTTCATCGTAGTCTTAAACCTTTTGGAAAAGAAAACAAACTTACAGTATCCCTCGGGGGCTGTTAACACCCAGCGGCAACACGACAATTAAATAAACCTGCCTATAGAAGCTTTTGTTTACTCCGCTTAAGCCAGTGTTTCTCCGTTATTTTTTGTCATGCCCCCCCTGTGTGATAGAAATATTTTTGCACCCCCCCCACACAATCTGACTATTGAGAAACTGATAATATCCATTTATTTTCCCGGTACTGTACTGGGAAAATGCAACAAAATGTGAACCATATAAGCACATTGAAGAGTCAAATTGCATGTTGAGTATGATGAATTTGTACATGTTGGCAGGTCGGCACTAAGACCTAGCCCCCCTGACACTTCACCGCGCCCCCCCGGGCGGGCTCGCCCCACTGTTTGAGGAGCACTGGCTTGAGCAAAGAGGTGCGACGACGCCAACGCCACTTCGACATCATCAGGAACGATAAATGCCATTTTTGCAGCTTTACCGTTCGCTTTCGGAACATATAGAGCATATTTAAGCAAAGTTGATCAAAAACATGGTGGTGTTTTGTTAACCAAGGGCGCCCTTTCTGCAGATGAAACTGAACTGCAGAGAGTCCCCGAGTCAGTTAAGGCCAGGATCCATCCATCCTTCGCAAACTATCACGTATGGCACTTTTGCAGAACCCAGCAGAAACGCAGTGAAGAATTTCTAATAGTAACAAAAAAAGAAAGCGAGATTCGCATTCCTCAATGTGTTAATACAAAATGCCCATGCCTAATTTGTGTTTAGTGTCCCCAGCTGAAAACTACATACCCTTTGTAGCACAGGATTTATTGTGTGAGCAGTTCGGGTAAGTACCCTATTAAAGCTCAACAGTTTCTAACCCGACCCTAAACGCGTGTGTGTGTGTGCGTGTGTGTGTGTGTGTGTGTGTGTTATAAAATCGCTGTGGTGGTCAGTCATGTGTTTTTTCCTAAATGTACACAAAGTCACATTTCTCCCATTCCGGTGTTAAAAAAAATCTCCATCCACACAAATTTAGTTGGAAAAAAAAAGTCTGCCTTCAAAAAAACCCACATTCGCCAGCCGTCATGCAGGTTCTGGCCAATCAGAAACCTGAAAAAGCAACCACAGATGATTAGAACCTGCATGTTGATCAATATCAGGTGTGTAGATTATCTTTTAAATCAGTGTTTGCTGGAAACAACGTATATGTATTTGTTTTAATCATATGTGTTTGTTATAAAGTGCATGCACAGACGTCTACTCCTATAGGAAATGAAATACAGTGATACCTCGGTTAACGTACGCCCCGGTTTGCACGTTTTCTGTTAACAACAACCAAAATTGTTGCAGAAATGTTGTCGTGGCTTGTCTCCGCCCGCTTCTTTTAGCGGCCAAAATATTACGCAGCCATCTTGGGTCCCATGGCCAAGACAGAATCTCATCATATACACTATATATATTTGTTTTACCATATTTGTTTGTGGGGCGCATGGTGGATGAACGGGTAGCACATTGGCCTCACAGTCAGGAGGTACAGGGTTTTAATCTCCTTTGGGCATCTCTGTGTGGAGTTTGCAAGTTCCCCCCATGCTTGCGTGGGTTTTCTCCGGGTACTCCGCTTTCCTCACACATTCCAAAAACATGCATGTTAGGTTAATTGGCGACTCTAAATTGTCCATTAGAGTGTGAATGTTTGTTTGTCGGCCCTGCGATTGACTGGCGACCAGTCCAGGGTGTGCCCCGCCTCTCGCCCAAAGCCAGCTGGGATAGGCTCCAGCATCCCCGCGAACTTAATGAGGATAAGCGGCATAGAAAATGAATGAATGAATATGTGTTTATCATAAGGTGACTAGAGTGATACCTCGGTTAACGTACGCCTCGGTTTACACGTTTTTCGCTTAACAACCAAAATTGTTGCAAAAATGTTGTGTGTCTTGTTTCCGCTCGCTTCTTTTGGCGTCCAAAAAATTGTAACTTGTTTATTTTTTTTGTTTATTTTGTCATTTGATTGTAAGTGATGTTCTCTATTCATTTGCATTTCTGATCATTTTTAACAACCTTTTTTGCGTGTAAAACTTCAATCATTGTCTATAAAATGTGTCTTGTGTTAAGGAGGACCGATTATACTCATTTGTGTATTTTGAAAAAACACAGACAGCTGCCGAAGCCCACGCCCTCGTTCTGGAGGTACAGGGGTAGTAAATGGCGATTTATCCTTTTCAAATGTCCGCTTTTAACAGCTATAAGCAGCTCCAGACATGGGTGAGCTTGTAATTTGCATGCATGCGGGTAACAATCCCTCCGCTCCCTGCATGCACTCTCTATAATGCTGCACACACAACATTACGTGCACAAAATAAACACAGTAACGTTGGAAAGGCGTCAGACTCCAGCAACAGTTTGGCGGCTAGTCCGGCTCCGCGTTGCTGAACCAAATTGACTTTCCCTCACACCCCAACAAACATTTCCCGGGAGCATTTGCTCAGTGTTGCCCATATAAGGAAGTCCGGGTTGCGTGACAGGAGGGAACAGAAGCTTGATGTTAAGGTCACGCCACAGCATCTCAATAGGATTCAGGACAGACTCCAAAGTGTAAATTTTGTTTTTCTACAACCAATCAGGGGTGGACTTGCGGGTGTGTTTTGGATCATTGTCCTGCTGCAGAACCCAAGTCGGTTTCAGCTTGAGGTCACCAACGGATGGCGGACATTGTCTTTCAGGATTTTTTTAGACAGCAGAATCCATAATTGCATCTATCACAGCAAGAGTTCCAGGTCCTGAAGCGGCAAAACAGTCCCAGACCATCACACTACCACCGCCATATTTTACTGTTACTGTGGTGTTCTTTTTCTGACATGCAGCGCTACTTTGACGTCAGATGTGATGGGACACACACCTTCCAAAATGCCTTTGTCAGCTTTGGTCCTGTCAATACAGTGTTAGTATTTTGTCAAAGGTTTTGAGGATCATAAAGATGTGTTCTGGCAAAAATTGAGATGAGTCTTAATTTTCTTTTTGTTCAGCAGTGGTTTTGCGCTTGTACCTAGGGGATGTTAACGATAAACCAATTCGACCGGCTATCCAGTTTCAGGAGCTAATGAATCAGATGTACCGGAAGAAGACTCCCGCATCGATATGGATGATGTGGTAAAGTACTGTAAAATTGAAACTTTCGTACAATCAGCATCTTTATTTTATAATGTAAGACTAAGCCTAACTGATCCTACTACATCAACAAACATTAACCGTGCATCGTATAATTTTTGCCATGTGTGGATAATGGCTCTCGCTGTGGTTTGCTGGAGTCCCACAGCTTTGGAAATGGCTTTTTTAACCTTTTCTACACTGATAGATCTCAGTTAACCTCACGTCACTTTTAAACACAGGGCCATGTAGCTTTGTATATTTTTCAATAATAACAAGTTTCATTTAAAACTGTTGCTGTGGGGTCTTTTGTGACCTCTTGGATAAGTCATCACTGCGCCCTTGGGGTCATTTTGGTTGGCCGGACACTCCTGAGAAGGTTCAGCACGGGTCCATGTTTTCGCCATGTGGGGATAATGGCTCTCACTGTGGTTTGCTACAGTCCCATAGCTTTCGAAATTGATTTTTTTACCTTTTTCTACACTGATAGATCTCAGTTATGTTTAACAGTCGCTGATCTTAAAAGTGTGACAAACATGCAAAAAATAGGAAAATCAGGAAGCGGACAAATACTTTTTTACACGGCTGTAGTTCCTTCACCTATTTCCTCCCCAGATCACCTGACTTCCGGTCTGGGCGAAAGGACGGGTCGCCATATCGGCTGTTATGGCTCTGGCTCAAAGACAGTGGTTTTATGTGATTTTGTAGTTGATTTAAAATGTGTGAATAGTTTCATAGCAATAAATACGTTAAAAATGAAAAGTTAGCGAAAAACGGTTTAAAAAAAAAAAAACACGGTTAAAAAGTTGAAGAGTGCCCTCTTCTCCCAAAGGAATAGTGTCAGTGACAGCAAAAGTGCGTGCTCTTCTTGCTATTAGACAATCTTTGACGGCTCCTATCCCTCGTGGAGCGCTAGCTAGCAAGTGCAGCAAGGGCGTTTGGAAAAAGGCCTTAAACAAGCTGCGTTTGCTCTAATACGTTGAAGCCTTTGGCAAGTTTGGTTTTTGTGAGTATGTATGTGTACAAAACACTTCAAATAGCACCCTGAGATGTTCCCGCTTGCAAGCTTGATATGGCGGCTGTTAGCAATGTTAGCTTGTGTTTTGGCTAGCTACGTGCTTTAGCGTCTTTACCGGCCATTTATAGGTAGTAATTGCTTTTTGTCTGTGTTACAGTTACAGCACGCATACATGCACGTCAGAGAAAAGAAGAAAGAAAAGTAAGTCTTGTGTATGGAGTTGGTCTTTACTGGTTTGGCTGGAAAAATGTTTTCAATAGCAGTTCAAAGTTCAGCGTGTTGGCACGTGGCTCATGCATCCATGCTAGCCGCGTTCAAGCAATGTAAGCAAACAACTTTTCTTATTTCACTTCATCCCGTCTGCTTTGGCACGATAGTGCGACGCAGTATCGGGGCCACGTAGAAAGAAAATAAAATGACGCGGTTGCATGAGAAAATGAGAAGAAACTCGTAATTGTTTCTACGTACGTTCACAAGATTCACATTTCCTGCAGCTCTGCAAAAATGTTAGGACATTTTTTGATACAAGAAAAATGTCAGGAGAGATAAGATAGTAAGAAAATCGAATAAAAATACATGAAAACGCTTCAAATTTGTAGTGCACTAATAATTAATGATTTTACAAAAAAATCTACTATGAGGAAAAAAAGTTGTCATTTAACGAGAATAAATCTTGTAGTATTACATTTGAACGAGGTCAAAGGTTACGCAAGTCCATGCATTCATTTTCTTTGCTGCTTATCCTCATTAGGGTCACGAGGTATGCTGGAGCCTATCCCAGCTGACCTCGGACGAGAAGCAGGGTACACCCAGTTCTTCCACATCTTCTGAGCGTGTGGCCAACGTGCTAACCAGTCGAGCACTCGTCACGCAGGACCCCTGTCTTTATAGCTATTTCAGGGGATGCCTGTTATGACATTCAAACAAGATGAGATTTAGATACATTCACGAGAAAAAGATCACGGGAGTCGAGTCGTAACTTACTGGAATAAAAGTCGTCACTTTTATGTCAAGGTACCGGTGAGATGATGCTAATCGTGATGCTAACCCATGCTAGTCTGTTTGTCTGCACTGTTGTCAATAAAAGCTCGCCTGAGGCAAGAACGACTTTTTTTCATGTAAAATTACAACTTTTATTTTTAAATTTCGGATTTTTTTATGTGGTTTATCAAAATGGTGTATGTTAAAAAAAAAGAAGTATGGGCTCCCCTTCTAACATACAGTACATATCTCATCCAATTTGACTGATGCGTTGAATAAAAAATAAAAAGAAAAAACGTAGGAGCTTTCTTCAAAGAAGAGCAAACAAAAAACTTCAATGATACTATAATTATTATCCTTAATTAACCAAAAACCCTGCATTTCTCAGGAAGTCTTTATTAGTACTGACGTTTAATTTTTTTAATAGTTAATTAATTATTTATTCAAATCAATAAATCAGGGTTTTTCCTCCATAGTGCTTACTGGTACTTGGATAGTCAGGAATAATATGTTCAATCATTTCAACTGTCTTTAGATTATTTACATTTTAAAACTGTGCAACAAATAAAACAAATAGTGAGGTATTACTTTTTAATTGTATCCAAAAATGAATCATAATTGTAATGTTATGAAACCAAATTTGACTCAAAAATAGAATTGGACTATTTTTAACTAAACAATTTTGTGTGTTTTTCCATTGATGGACGTTTAAAGCCCACTACCCTAGTGAAGGGGTCCATACTGCCCCCTGTTGGTTAACAGTGATAAGGCACCTGCTTGAAGTTGTGCAGCATTTGATGAGAGCTCACATCAAACCATCTGGAAGAGATGATTGCTCACCCTTGGACTTTATTACCTCCTTGAACCTTGCATGAGGCCAGTCGACCAATCATGTAATGTTTACACAAAAATCCCTCAAATATTTATTATTTAAAAACAAAACAAAATAACAATACATATTTACGTTTTTTTCTGTTCAGACTGGACATTTTGTAAAACTGATGCTCAACATAATTGATTGTACCTCTATACCGAAAAGGCCTTTTTGTCTGGTGTGTGTGTGTGTGTGTGTGTGTGTGTGTAAAAGTGATCAGGAATTCATTAGTGAGAGGAAGCTCTATGCCACAGTCTGTTTTCTGTCAGTCTGTCGCACTCTGATTTTTCCCAAGGCCAAGAGTATATCCCTTACATACAAAGCTGCTGATACAAGCACACGCGGAAAAAGAGAAAGCACGCCATGCACAACATAAAGACGACAACAAAGAGCCAACAAAGGAAGTGTGTAAGACAACGTTGTTACATCAGTACATAACAAACCACCTTGGTTTTACTACAGAAAAGTAGGGATTATTCACATTTTGAAAAGCAATCATGTATTTGTGGAGTGGTACCCGGAGGGGGGCATTTTTGGCCTCTCAGCTTCTTTTCTTTGTGGCCCTCGGCATGTTGTAAAAACAAGACGAACTGATTATTGAGGTATATTATTGACATTATTGACTTGCTTTGTCACCTATAACACAAATGTGGGCTTTTTCCACGCACCTTATCCTGCATAAAATGTACAGCCAAACCAAAAGAATAATTTGATAGTTTGTATTTTGCTGAATTCAGCTGGCTTAAGCTTACCCATGACCCAAATGGGGGCAAGGGTTATAGAAAATGGGTGGAATTTTTGGCAGCATATTTTCACCAGGATACAAGCATTAATGGTGCAAAAACAGTAACAGTAAAGCTGTTTTAAACTCACTCAGAAAGCATCATGCACAGCATCTCATGCCGATGACAATTAGTTTTAGTCTTTCGTGTCTAGTTTTTGTTATAGTTGGAGATTCCCGATGTAAAGCACACATCGACCACCGTTGAAAAAGTCACCGTTTTTATATGTCTATGCGTAGCTGATCGTTTGTCTGCCAAGCGTTGAGGTTTTGCACTTTTTGCCGGTCATTGAACGCACCATAGTTGCCGTGAGACGCAAAAGTCTAACCTCTACATCGTGACTCCCATTTCATCATAATTCATAGCTGGTGAGGAAAGATTTTATAGTTAAAAGTGCTGTCCAAGGGATCTATTGGCCCGTGGCACATTCTAATAAAACAATTTAACAAAAAAACACCAGACATGGAAAAATTAGTAATTTCACAAAAATAAAGTCAAAATATTAGGAGAAAAAAGTTGTAATCTCACCCAAAAAAAAAAGGTCATTTTTGGAAAATTAGGTTGCTGGAAAGGTTATAATTATAAAAGAATAAAGTCATAATTACGAGAAAAGATGAAGAAATTGGAACAAAATTGGGGAAAAAAATTGCAAAAAATTGCTGTGATTTCATGAGTGGAAAGTGAAAATATTTAAGAGAAAAAAAATCACAATTTTTTCAGAATAAACTCCTAATGTTGTGAGTAAAAACAATGTGATTTTAGTAGCATGGAATTCCTTTTTATTTTTGAAATGTTATATTACAACAATCAAAACATTTTTGGTCCCATCTAACAAAATCACTTTTATTGCAAATGTTGATCCAACATGGGGAAGTACAGTAGGAGTCAATGTAAAGCTTATGTAGCTACAGTATACTTATTAAAGTGTACTGGCAAACGTATCCCAGGAGACACAGCCAGGGTGTTTTGGTTGGATGCATAAAACAAAGCATAAATAATAAAATAGCACAAAAACTGTAAAAGGTGTAGAATAAAAAGCAAGCTCGGGGTGCAGGAAAAGGAAAACGCGAGGACAAGCAGTAAAAGTTCACTCCAGCTAGAGCGGAGAACGTGCAACACGTAGACGGCGGGGCCTCCGTGCACTTAACGGCAAAGAAAAGTGTGTTGGGCGGCGCTGTTGCCATGTCGCCGCTCATCAGTCTTCTGCTGTCAACCAAGCCGACACCTCGATGCTCGACTGAAGGTACGTCTGGAGAACAACAATGCCGCTAAACATGCTGGAATGTGAGTTTTCCAAATGGCTTTGTTTAGGACTTGATGCGATTGCACGATTCAGCATGTCTGAAAAGGACTTAGTTAGTCCTACTTTTTATTCGTGCACTCATTTATTCACCTTGTGTGCAATGAGAAAACGATAGCAATAGCAACTGTAGATAGCTGGTGTTGTGATGAAAGAAAGCAAAATAAAGGAAAAAGGATAGAAAAGTGAATAAAAAGAACAAAGACATGCAGGCAAAATGTGAACAATTGTAAACTTTGTCCCCTGATGCTGGCATTTTCCATTTAATATTTGATATTTGTACGTTTTGGGAGGATAAATACTTTAAAAAAGGTGTTAAATGTATTTAAAACCAAATCATTGTGTTTTGTGCTATTGACGTTTTCTCCTTACAGTAATACTTTTAGCTTCCCGGCCTCATTTCTGCTACTGCAAAAAAAATAAACAAGCTCATGTTAAACAAAATATAATGTGAAAAAAATATAGTTGATTAAATAAGTACCTGACAAAATGCAGCTTATACTGTGATGAGATTTAAAAAAAGTAATTATTGGAAAATAGAAGATGCAAAAATGCATATGTGAGTAATAACAGCAAATAAAAAAAATAAATGAATGGATTGTTATTTTATACTGTATATTTTTCTCTTTTCCTGCTCGTGTTTGTCACAGTGATGAATCAAAGCAATGATTATTTTGTGTGGGGGTGTGAAGGACTGCCATAAATATTGTATGATGTATAAATAAATGCAGGATATACATGAAGCAAATCCCTTATTAATACAAACACATGAATGAGTAGGTGCATACATTATTATTGTAGATGTGTGAGAAAATAAAATACATGTTTTAGTTACTCGCATGCGTCTTCTTCTCGTCCGCAGAGAGCAACTTAGAGGCCTGGAGCAGAGGCGAGGATGATGAATATTTCCAGGACGTATCATTTCCGATGAAGAAACGTTATGTTCCTGCCGATGTGGACGTAATGCAAGAAACGGTAAGACTTACGCCAACATCCAAACGGAGGAATTATGCGAAAAACAGCAAAAGCTGACATAAACAAAAAATCAGAATCACTTCATCAGTACCATGCAGAATATGATGGCAAATGTGGGTAGCAAACACGTATATAATGATATCATTGTGGTATCATCATTATTACATCTATTATTATATCACTGTGGTGTGTTGGGATCAAATCCAACTATTTTGTTATTGAACTAATGATACGCATGCATTGCACTGTTGTGTATATTGAAATACACCATGACTTTACTCCATAATTAAAGGCTTTCTTTAAAAAGCATCATCAAGCATTATTCATATGTGAGAAACACCCTGAAATATGAAAGCTCATGTCTTGTATGGATTCTTGACACAATATCTTGATGATGTTAATTACAGCAGGTTAAGTGGCTGACCTAGGTGTGTGTGTGTGTGTGTGTGTGTGATGGTAAAGATGATAAATGGCCGCCATTAAGGGAGCGTAGTGCGCGTAGATCGCGTGTGTTTGATGTTGTCGTAACCCAACGTTTGGATGTGTGGATGTTTGAGAAGTGCTTTTAGGTGATAGGCTCTCCAAACTGACGTGCATCTATTACTCAGGTGTCCAAAGTGGGGCCCCGGTGGCTGTTTGCAGCCAGCAGCTGGTTATTTAAGGGCCCGTGGCATATCTTAAATATACTATTAAACAAGAAAACGGCAAAAAACAACTACAGCAAAAGTGGAAGTAAGAGGAAGAAGGTGGAAAGCGGGTGCGCCCGACGTGCGGCCAGGGAGATTTGGAGCCCGCAGCTTGTCTTTTATTGGCCCGCTGTATATGCTGAAATGAAAATTAAACAAGGACATTTAAAAAAAAAAGATTGAAGGCTTTTGGTAGACGGTAGGAAAAGCAAACAAGCAGATTTGGCCTATTTTTGCTTCCCTGCTGGCCATTGAAGGCCTTCGATGTCTACATAGTAAATGCAGTTTGAAAGTAAAAATACATAATCAAGATTGAAAACAGGGACACACACACACCACAAACGTATGAGTTGTGTGGGGGATGAAGCTATGTCTCCAAAGGAACAATTACTAAAATGTATTTGCTCTTAACATAATGTAGGAATAATTTCTACACTCTCGGCACAGGCAGATGGATGGAGTGTTAGCTCAACAATTATACTTACTGTGTGCGTGTGTGTGTGTGTGTGTGTGGTGCATCTTTTGGAAGGTTTGTCACACTTAAATGTTTCAAACCACCAAACAAATGTAAATATTAGTATGAGAACACTAAACACAAATGCAGTTGTTAAATGAAACTTTTTGTTATTAAGGGAAAAAAGAAAATCCAAACCTAAACAGCCTCTTGTGAAAAAGTAATTGCCCCCACCCCCACCCCCCGTATTCAAACATAATGGAGATTAATTGGAATCTATCAGTCTGGAAAAGCTCATAAAGCCATTTCTAAAGCCTTGGGACTCCAGCAAACCACTGTGAGAGCCATTATACACAAATGGCAAAATCATTGAACAGTGATGAACCTTCCCAGGGGTGGCCAACCAACCTATATGACTCCATGATTGCAGCAACAAATCATCCAAAAGGTCACAAAAGACCCCACAACAACATCCAAAACACTTTAGACCTTGCTTGTCTCAGTTTAGGACTGTGTTCATGACTGCACCATGAAAAAGACTCTTGGCAAAAATGGCCTGCATGGCAGAGTTCCAAGATGAAAACAACGGCTGAACAAAAAGAACATCAAGGCTCATCTTAATTTTGCCGGAAAAAAAAGATGATCCCTAAGATGTTTGAAAAAATACTTGGTTGTGGTCTGACAAGACAAAAGCTGAACTTTTTGGAAGGTGTGTGTCACATTACATCTGGGGTAAAAGTACAATGTAATCATAGCAACACTAAAACATGGTGGTGGTAGTGTGATGGTCTGGGGCTGTTTTGTTGCATCAGGACATGAAGGACTTTTTGTGATAAATGGAAGCATGAATTCTACTGTCAAGCAAAAAATCCTGAAGGAGAATGTCCGACCATCTGTTGGTGGCCTCAAGCTGAAACCAACTTGGGGTCTGCAGCAGGACAATGATCCAAAACACACCAGCAAGTCCACCTCTGAATGGCAGAAGGAAAACCAAATGAAGACTTTGCAGTGGCCTAGTCAAAGTCCTGACCTGAATCCTATTGAGATGCTGTGGCATGACCTTAAAAAGGCTTCATGCTGGAAAAGCCTCCATTGTGACTGAATGACAACAATTCTGCAAAGATGTGTCGGCCAAAATTCCTCAGAGAAAGTTATCACAAGTCCTTGATTGCAGTTGTTGCTGCTAAGGGTGGCCCAGCCACTTATTAGGGTTAGGCTAAAATCACTTCTTCACACAGGACCAACAGTGAAGAGGAAACTTTGAGGTCAGCCGACTGATTGGGTTAACAAATCGTTTGATTTATAGTGGTATCCGACCGGGACCACTGTATCAAAAAGATACACCTTGCAGCCCTAATAAATAAATACATTCATTCATTTTCTATGCCGCTTATCCTCATTAGGGTGGCGGGGATGCTGGAGGCTATCCCAGCTGACTTTGGGCGGGAGCCGGGGTACACCCTGGACTGGTCGCCAGCCAATCGCAGGGCACATATAGACAAACAAACATTCACACTCTAATGGACAATTTAGAGCGGCCAATGAAGCTAACATGCATGTTTTTGGAATGTGGGAGGAAACCGGAGTACCCGGAGAAAACCCACACACGCACGGGGAGAACATGCAAACTCCACACAGAGATGCCCAACGGAGATT